>PVIU01028619.1:0-18702 GCA_004026605.1 Ondatra zibethicus
ATATACACAGAGACCCATGTGTTCCATGTCAGGAGCCCCATGAGCTAACAGTGATATACACAGAGACCCATGTGTTCCATGTCAGGAGTCCCATGAGCTAAGAGTGATATACACAGAGACCCATGTGTTCCATGTCAGGAGTCCCATGAGCTAACAGGGATATACACAGAGACCCATGTGTTCCATGTCAGGAGCCCCATGAGCTAACAGGGATATACACAGAGACCCATGTGTTCCATGTCAGGAGTCCCATGAGCTAACAGTGATATACACAGAGACCCATGTGTTCCATGTCAGGAGTCCCATGAGCTAACAGGGATATACACAGAGACCCATGTGTTCCATGGTCAGGAGTCCCATGAGCTAACAGTGATATACACAGTGATATACACAGTGATATACACAGTGATATACACAGAGCCCCTGGCGCAGCCCCATATACGCCCTGTGCTCTCTGCCTCAGGCTTTGTGAGCCCTAATGAGCCTTGCGTAGTTGAGATTCAGACGGCTGTGCTCTCCTGGTGTTCTACATCCCCTCTGGCTCTTACAATTTTTCTGCTTCCTCCTCTGCAAGATTCCCTGTGCTCTGAGGGGAAGGATTTGATGGAGACTCTCTCCACATAATGCCTGGCTGTCAGTCTCTGCATCTGTTCCCATTTGCTGCCAGAGAAGGCCTCTCTGATGACTGGATATGACAGTAATCTACGAGTATAGGAGAACATCATTAGGAATCATTTTATTGATGCTTTTTTCTTTTAAACCAGTAATATTTGGTTTTACCCTAGGTCACTGGACTTGGTTACCCAAACAGTATTGGGCATGGTTCCCTCTCATGTCATGGGTTTTAAGTCAGATCAGACATTGGTTGGCCACTCCCACAAGTTCAACCTGCTTTCTTATAGAACCCAGGACCGCCAGCCCAGGGCTAACCCCACCCAAAATAAGCTGGGGCTTCCCACATTAACCGTTAATTAAGAAAATGCCCTACAGGCTTGCCTACAGCCCAGTCATTTGGAGGCATTTTCTCAGTTGAGGTTGCCTCCTCTCAGATGACATAAAACTGGCCAGCACAATTTCCTTCCGGTATACTTGGTGGAACTGCACCTCAGTCTGTAGGTTTGTTGTTAAGACCTTAGGAGGAGGTGTAGGTGTTGCTTAGATCTCTCCCGGGGAAGGAATTTTAGCCACAGTACCTAAATAGAGCACATTTGCATTTGTTGGCTGGCACCTGTGGACTGAGCCAGTCGGATGGCCTTTCCTGCTCTCACTGATATGAAATCAAAAGCTCAAATGCACCTTCTACTAAAAATGCTGCTGCTAAGGATCAAATCATGCACACAGCCACAGTGCCTTGATTTTGTGTGGCTCTTTGATTTTTTTTTTTTTAGAAGCGCTTTCTCTTATTTAGTCTAAGTTAGCACTAAAAACACAGGCTACAGAAGCAAAGTGCCTTTCTCAGTTCAACTCCTGGTTCTACAACATGCTGTGCAACCACAAGCGAAACAGAAACCTCTCTGTGCATGCGTTTAAAAGAAATCTCTACAAAGATAATCATGCTCTGTTTCCATAGGATTGCTATGAAGACGAAGAGAACTACAAGTTTAGAATAGTGGTTGGTGCACCGTGTATAAACTGAAGCTGTGACCGCTCCATACTGGTTAAGGGAAAGGTTTTTGTTATAGTTCTGAGAGAACGGTCGGAGGCATCTGCAAGAGTCCAGAACAGAGAAAGAGAAAGTGGATTTCGTCTGGCCATCAGACTGTATGTGGCCAGGGCTATCCTGAGAGAGGGGGGCTTGCGGGGGATGGGAAACAGAGACAGCACAGCGAGAGAAGTAGAGGCGGAGCACATTGGAGGCAGTGAGCACAGCGGGGTTACGAGGAGAATGAGTAGCTGGGGTGGAGAAGCCCTTGAGCTGGGGAACATTTGGTTGAGGGGGAAGGAGATGGGTGCTAGCATGGACTTTGAACGCTGTAACAGGCGCTTGTGATGCTGAAGGAGCCTGGAGGCCAGCGTGGGCTTTGATAGGCTGCTAGGCTCCACGGGGTAGTCATGTGCCCCTCCTACCAGAGGCTTTTGGTAGAGGGAAACGGGTTTCCTAAGTCCCTGAGGAATGCTGGCTTTTACTTAACCTTCAGAAAGCCTTCCATTGTCCCTATTGATTTCGTTTCTGGGTATTTAGACTGTCTTTTAGAGTTTGGGGATTTCGAGGTTCCTTTACCCCAATGCATCATTACTACAAAATTAACATATATTCCATCTACTTTAAAATTTAATCCACAGCTTGACCAGTGTTCCCTTTCGTTCTCTCTCCTTGTCATTTTTATGTATATCTTTGGGTTGCGCTGTCTCTTGTGGAATTAATGAGGTTAGCAAACTGGAGTTTGTGATGGCCGACTTCTGTGTATCCACTTGCTGTGGCTGAGGGATACTGTCTGAAGGTCATACCCATTGACGTACCATAAGTCTACAGCTTTCTCTGGCTGGCTTGTTTTGTTCATAAACAGAATCCCGCAATACATGGAACAGATCCCTTTTTCTAGTAGCTGCCGTGGAAGGCGACATTTGAAAGGTGCTGAGACCCATGTGTTTCAAACGACTTCTGCTACCCCACCACTTCCTCCTGCCAGCATCAGCCATTCCGTCTTCTCCGTGCTCTGTGGTACCCGCCAATCTGCGGTGACCAAGTTGTGCCCACTGTTCAGGACGATTGGAAGGTACCGCTTCCAGAAGGGTGACCGTGGCCTGTGGAGCTCACAGACACAAGTCCACTTTCCAAAACCTTTTCCCTTCAATTTCAATATTTTCATGTGTACCTTGGGGTCTAGGTGATGTTTCCACCGTTTAGAGTTGAAGAGGGAGAGCAGGTGCAAGAGGTGACATCCATCTTTGGCTGAGCAACCAGTAACCATCCAGTCGGGTCTCCACGGGGGCTCAACATAGAAGACCCAAATTTAGAGACATTTACAATCTAGCTTCAGCTTCACTTCCTCCCCCATCCCTTGAAGGTGAACCCTGGAGATAGCTAAAGGTGCAGCCCATGGTGGGTGGGGCAAGCCCTAACTGTCCCATAGCCCGTGAACCAGACCAAAATCCCCAAGTACTGAGCTGCCTCCTCTTTGTCATTGGGCTGTCAGACTTGCTGATTGTCCAAACGCTGTGCCCGTCTACTGTTTGCATAACAGCCTTGTATGTTATTTATTCAGGTTACAATGTGGTTTAGTACTGGAAAAGCTATAGAGAGATTTTAGTCCCGCGTCCCTCCAAAACCTGGCAACTGATATTGCATCTTTATTGCCCATTTATTTTTTTCCTTCATCTCTCCTCCTGGTCTGTCTTGAATGCCTGCCTCCCATCACACGGTTTCTCAGGAATGCTCTGAAGCACCATAGCTAGAGGTGGGCTTGACACCCACTCAGGTGGCTGAACACCGCTTGAGCTGAGTCCCGGGACGCGGCAAAGAGGGGAATTCCTTCACTGGGCTGCAAAGCTGTGGAGAGAACAAAGACTTAGCCCCGCCCCTCACCTTCCCAGGACCCACCCACATCCTCCTCTTTGACTCTCTAAGAACTTATGTTCCATTCCACCCCCACCCCCAATTCCCTTTCGTCTTCTCCAGAGTCAGTTTCTGTTTGCAACCAAGGATTTCATAATTGATACGATACTTCCGACATATCGGAGTAGAAGGGTTGTTTTCCCTGTGCCAATATGTCCAAATGTCTGTCGCGTGCTGCGGCAGCGCCGCCCGAGTGAGAACACAGGCTCTTCTTGGCTCTCATCCTGGCTCCATGGCTTACTATAAACTGAGGGCAGAATACTAATTAGATATCTCTGGCCCTCCATGTTTTCATTTGATTTTAACAGCTTTTATGTCCCAGATTTGAGAAAGATGTACAATGAGCAAGTATTTATCTTCATGAGAATTTATGCAGAGTCTAGAACTTAATAAATTCCCCCTGATGTTAGGCAGTATGTTCCCCATTATCTGATGAGTGCGTATTAAGTCGGAATGAACAGGCTGGCTTCTCGGAATCGGAAGAACTCCCTATCAACTGCACCAACGTTGTGTGAGTTCCATGATGCTTCCATTTCCCAGCAATAAAATACGGCGAAGCAGATGGATTGTGACTTAATGAGTATATAAAGCACTATGGAATCCTTAAATGAAAGGTGCCCCTGGGCATTTTCATCACATGACGAGCCATTGAGGGTTATTACAGGGCAGGTTTTATATTTTTAATATATCGTAAATGATTTTTGTTTGTCAACAAGTAAAATAAGGAAAACAAAGTGTTTTTTGAGCAGAGCCGCATAAACAGTGCTATAATTACCTCCTGGCTTGGACTGTCCTGTTATATTCAACGCATGGCACAAAGAATTTGAAAGATAAAAGCCCTCGTTTTTTTTTTCTCAGCCTTGAATTTCAATAATTTCACTCTGATAAACAAGGCCATGCCAAGCCTGCTTCTCTAACTTGGATGAGTTGGAGCCCTCAGACGTGGATGGCAGAGCGTTCATTTTTAAATAAGCATCAGCCAGAACCAATGTCTGTTCTCAACTGGGTTTCTTTCTTAGTGTCTCAGTCTCCCTGACAGATCAGAGGACACCAAGGGCATCTCCTTTCTCTGTGCAAAGAGCATCTCCTTGTTCAGTCATTTAAAAGGAACACCATGAAAATAACAACAATTATGTGCAACGCGTGATGGACACTTTCAGGACTAGCAGTTAGAATTGGACTTGAGTTGTCTTTGTGTTTCTGGCACTTATTAGCTATGTGGTCTTGACAAATTATTTTTATTAAGACAAAACAATACCTAATTTTCAAGCCACCATATAAGAGTATCTAACCTCATCCCCAGTGTGGAATATATGCCCCCCTCCTAGCTTTTTGATGAAAGACTGTCTTACCCTTCGTGTGACCCTAGAGTCCTGGGTTTTCAGACCATTCTCTTGGAGGTCAAGTTTATAAGGTATGAAAGGGTTAAAATTTTGCTCACTGTTGCTCAGGGCGCCCAACAGAATTAACAGGAACTTCTGAAGAGTTTCCTTACTCCGATCCCCCACTTAGGAAGTCCATGTTGTAATGAGAAATAATGAGACCAAAAACAGAACCCAGGAAAGCTGTTCTCCAATCTGCTGCGCCAAGGGCTGCAAGTGAGAGCCAAACAAGCCCACAACCTTCTGGCGCCCCCTGGAGGCTACCTGCGGCATAGATAGAGAAATTGTGGAAAAGAGAAGCCCAGAGCCTCACTCCTACAAGTGTTGGGGGAAAGAAATTAACACCAGTTTCCAATTTCCAGATACCAATACGCATGTATATTTGGATTTTCTCATGTGGAAGATTCATCTGGTTTTCTGAGTTCATTAATTTTCTATGACTTGAGATGTCTGGCTCCTTTATAAGAAATAATAACAAGCATTAAGAAGAGGTCATTAAAAAGCCAGCACTCCAGGAGATGCAAATCAAAACCACACCAAGACACCGCTTTGAACGCGGTAGCATGGTCATAATAAATTGCAGGTGCTGGGGAGGCTGTGGGGTTCTGAACTCCTGTGTCCTGCTACCCTGTTTGTAGGAATGGACGACCAGCGGTGCGCCAGCGCCAGCAACAGCAAAGACGACCCTGTGGTTCCTCATCCCCTACTTTGTCTACAGACCCCAAATGAAACAACAAGCAAGAACTCAGGAGTGGGAAGCTGCACCCACAGTCTAGCAACCGTGTTCGCAGGACTAGAAGACAGAGCAAGTCCAGAGCCATCCACAAATGCACCGATCAACAAATGTGTCAAATCCACGATAGAATGCTACTCAACCTTTCCAACGAAGGATGTTCTGACATGTACAACAGCATGCTCAAACTTCGAAGATGCTAAGTGACATTTACCAAGGACAGGCGTGCTATCTTTCTCCTTGTGTAGCGTACTCACAGACACCAAATTCACAAGGACAAAAGCAGAAAGTCTCTCAGAAAGAAAGAAATGGGATATAAAACAGACCAGGTTCCTTTTTTAAAAAAGGGATAATATAATAATGCCACAGAAAAAAACTAATTATGAGGCAACTCAATATTTCTCTATATCATCATAAAATCAGTAAGGAGCATAAGCCACCCATAATCCATATCCACAGAGCAACTGTGGGCCAGAGACTATTGTGAGTGTTGACTTGCGTGGTTTAGGGAATTGAGCGCCCGGTGGCCAGAGTCAGTTCCAGGATTCATATTATACAACCAAACCAGGCAAAGACTGTACAGGGGATGGACTTCCGACTTGGGAAGGAGGAAATAGACCAATACTACAGTTAATCCAATCACTGGCTACAAAGTGATACGTTTGTGTTCGTCAGCTGTGCACTGTGGTAGCACACCTGAGATAATCAATTTTAAGAGAGAAAAGTTTCATTGGGCTCACCATTTTTAGAGATGTAAGCCCACAGTCAGTTGCCATAATTGCTTTTGGGGGCTGTGATGAAGAAGCCTATAATGGCAGAGGATGTATAAAGTTCATAGGTAGAGTACACACCTGCTGACCCCATAGCTGGGAAGGGACACACCACATACACACACACACACACACACACACACACACAGGGAGGGGAGGCATGGGGTCTTACTAGCTCCTTCAAGGTTGTGTTTCCAATAACCAGACAACTTCCCGGTAGACCCTACTAGTTAAGTATTCCTGAACCACATCAAGCTGGCACTGGCTATTTAACATACCATCTTTGGAGGACATTTTGGGTCCAAACTCTAGCACACTATAAGGCTATTTATGGGGAATTTTTAAAATAATAATAATTATAAATTGCAGATAAAAGTCCATGAACAGTGAACTTAAAAACCAGAACACTAAGGATAAATACCAAATCCTCCTCTGGGTATATGGGAAATGGAATAAAACAGGAACGAACCCACAGGTGCTTTCAAAATATACATATGGGTTTTATTTCCTTTAAAAACATGAATCCAAATGAGTAAATTAAACTTTAGCAAAGCTTGGGGCTATATTGGTTTGAATATAGTTTGCTTTTGACTTCTTCAATGCTTTGTCACATTTTGTATATATTTACATTTCTCCAAGATTACAAGAGAAGGGCAGCCTAGGGCATGCTTGGAGAAGAGATGCTTTTGGAGTCAGGAGAGAAGTCCGAGCACTGTAAGCAGGGAAACTAATGGAACATTGCATTCCTTCCAGGCAGGGAGAGTGAGTAAGGGAACCTGGGCTTAAGACCTAGATAAAAGCCGCTCTCCAGACACTTGCTCAATTGAAGGTACATGACCCAAAGGCAGAGGTAGGATGGAATGGCCACTCACCATGATGGAGTCCAGAGGAAGCGGAGAGTACTGAAAGCAATGTAGAGAGCTCATTGGTGGAGATTTTGAGTGTGCCGTGCTGGTTAGCATACGGATGATGAGTCTTGGAGGTGGCTGGGATTATGAGCTTGAAATTCTACGTGTAGGTAGGTGGCTAGATAGGCAGAGTTGGAGGCTATAGGGGAGGAGATCGTCTGAGCCTTAGGTTACATTTGTTTAACAATGCTCTATGTTTGCTCCTGACATGTGAAAAGCATCAAATTGAGCTGTGTCAAAACGTGACAGACATGGCCTTCACTGCTTTATTATTGATTGATTGATTGATTTTGGTCTGGGAGAGAGGAGGCATTCCTAAAAGGACTCCTGTCAAGATCTCAGACAATCTATCCCACAAGCTTCCTCACCTCAATGCCCACCCAAAGCCCAGCAGTGCTGAGGGCCAGTTCTGAGAGCTGGTCGCTTTGGGGCTAGTATTCCACCGGCTGGGTGGGTTATACAAACACTGCTTCCAGAGTTGTCCTGCACTCACTTAAACACTCTGGGTTTGCCCATCTTTTCATTCTTTATAATTTTATCTTTGAATTTCACCTTATCAGTGAGATTGTGACAGTGTGACAGTGTGCCACACTTCAGTGGGATGGTGAGGAGACCACAGGAGCAGGAGACACATGAGAATGTGTAAGAACGTGACCAATGTGCCTTGTACTTCTTATATATAACATATAATACATAATATATATTGTTGGTGTAAAACCATGATTTTTTTCTTAAAGGATATAAGAGAATCTTGACAAATATGGATCACAATCTGGGAACAGCAGACATAAGTGACCCTGAAAGACATGTTGTGCCATGAAGGAGTGGAGGCAAACTTTTATAGCAATAATGGTGTGTGTGTGTGTGTGTGTGTGTGTGTGTGTGTTTTATACCAAATACATTTACTAAGCTCTTTGGTGAGTGCATAAGCAAAGCGGTGAGAGTAGGCACCCTACCTATTTTCTCCAGGATTCAGACGTTTTCAAGAGTTTTACCTACCTAATAGTCACTGGACTGTCCGGTCAGACACAGAGACAGAAGTAAATGGGCAGTAAAGGGAGTAAGGCAGCCCAGGATAATTCTGCTTTTCTCCTGCAACACTCCGCCTCTCCACACTGGCAATGTTGATGTTCTGCTCAGCTGAGGTTGCCTGTCAGCAAGATCTTTCACACAGTCGTAGCTTTTTCAGAGCACTTCGGTTCTCTACACACTAATACTCCACAGCTCTGCACACCAATACTGCACAGCTCTGCACACCAATACTCCACTGCTCTGCACACCAATACTCCACTTCTCTGCACACCAATACTCCACAGCTCTCATCATATAACCAGAACCACCTTGGAGTGTTGCTGGAGTCCCAAGTGTCCCAAGCCCACCAGAATTCTCTGCTCACTCTGTGTTACCTCAGAGTGACTGGCAACCAGAACAGCCTGTGCTTTGCAACTGAACCAGTGTTTTGAACAAGAAAAACAATGGTGTGTTAAGAAACCAGAAGAGCCAAAGAATCCCGTTATACCCTGTTCTTTTCCTATCACTGGTCTATATTAGCTAAAACTTATAATGAAGTTTGTGATACAAAAGAAAGGGCTTGATGGACAACTCATATTTCCCTTTCCTCCAGTGCCTTTTCTTACTCACTAGTAAAAACAAAATACAGAATATTGGTAATGTGTGCACAAGAAGAAGGGAATAAAAGCCTTACTGATATCTTTCCCTCAGCACAGAGCCTGTGCATTAATCTGTCTCAGCAAATGTGGCTGCACACTTACTGGCCCGCTTCTCTGGCAGCAGCCTGGCCACTCAGGCCATAGTCTGGTGGGAACTCTGTTCCCAAGGGTACTGGCTATGTAGCTGTCACCAAATACAGCTTTTAATTAAATCTATATCATTCTGTTTATCAATAAGACTCAGGAGTCAGAGGCTGGGGTGAACACCTACTAGCTCAGAGAGATTGAGGAGCAACCATCTGGCTTTCTCTCATTGCCAGCATCTCAGAAAGAGAGTGTCCTTCCACTTGGCAAAAAAAAAAAAAAAAAAAAGAACCCACACTACACTAAGTCCCTTTCTATTACTTCCTGTGGACATCTCTATTGTCTTACAGACTCCCTCTGATGCTCTATGATTACTTTCTGTCAACTAGTTGCTAACTCAGCCTCCTGACCCAAGGTTGATTTTATTTAATTAACAAAAATGCAAACTCGGGGTTCTCAGTGTAATTGAATATTCCACAACACTTTCCTGTATTCCAGTTGTTCAGGCAAGAATGAGACACATATGCACACGTGATCTACAAAAGTCCAGTGATTCTACATTTAACACTTTGTTCTGATCAGTGCTGCATACTATAAAGATAAATGATAAAATTCAAACTTTAAAATTTTCAACCCTTAAAATGATGATTACTTTTGTTGTAGTTTAAATCTAAGATATGTCACATGAACTTGTGTCTTAGAGCACTGAGCCCCTACCTAATGGTACAGTTTTGGGGGTGGGGCTTGGGGCCCAACTCAGGGAAGAGGCCCCATCTCTCTTTTTCTTGGCTGCTACTCAATGTAATCAACCACCTCACACTTCTCCATTACAATGGAATGTAACAACTTAATCCATGAGACACCCCTTGACTCACGAGTCAAGTCCCTTCTTCCTTAAAATGTGTTTTGTCAGTCAAGAAACAAGAAAAGTAACTAACATACCTACCATTATATAGTACAATCCATAACATAATTTGAAAGAAACATCCATATGTTTGTTCTTTCATTGACAGTTTTTTCCTGCTTTTTGAATGAAAGGGCCATATTTTAATGGTGCTGTGGGCCCTACAGGTTGTGTATCCAGGAAGGCTTCTTCTAACCATGATACACATGGCCCTCTTAGCTAAGCAGCCCAGAGCTTTGTGTCCTTCCATGATCACTAGTCTATAATATGTTGTTAAAGAAAAGAAGAAAGTAGAGATGAAAACAGCCATCGACTATGGGCTGACACCAGAGCACAGAGCCATTCAGAGAGGCTCAAACATCTTGCTGAGGTTTTAGACTCTGTGATGAGAATCAAACGGACTATGATCTCACACTGCACATTAGAGATAGAAACGAAATAGTCACTTTCTACACACCGGAACACCCCAACCATCCCCTCTTTCTCCTCCTGTCTGGCCTAAGACATGGTATAGGAGAGTGACTGAGAACCCACCCTTGTTCCCAGCCTGAACCGCCTACGCTCAGTTACTAAATCTCCCTGGTTCTTTTCAGAGACAGACATTCTCCTGTCACCCATTTACCCTCTGCTTAGCTGAGCTCCTCTCAAATATGCCTCCTCCATCTCTGGTTAAGATAGAGGGTCCTTACAGGGCACAATGGAAGTTCAAGTCTGACTGTGTACTCTGAAACCATGATTGTTTTCGTCACGGTATTAAGTCATGTCATTCTTCACCACCACTGAGAGTGGGAACTAGTTTGTGCTTTTGAAGACTGTGTGACACTAACATTCTTATTCTAATCTATTCCAGCAGTGTAAGAGTTTGCAAAACACCCAGCAGTGAGCAACTTCTCAACTCCATTGCAATGGTGGTCAGGAGCTTCAGGGCTCCAAGAACCACAATTTTTTCCCTTCTATTTTGGACTCGTTTTAATACAAGACGTTCTCTTGGGGATAAAATCTTTAAATTTTTGCATACAAGTCCACACAGTATACTATGTGTGCTCTTTGGTTCAACTATAGGTGTTCATTTCAATTCTTGTATTCTAGAGGACTATATATCCCTTTGGTTTTTTTCTTAATGAGTAGGCTGGCTCTGATGTAAAGATCCCAGGCTTCATAGGTGCTTAGGAAGCATATAAAACTCCAGAACTTGCCAACTATGTGTGTCTGGGTAGCTGTGCATTGCACTTGGAGAAGTAGGCATCCCCATCAGATTCTTCCATCCCACGATCTCTGCCTAGGAAAAGGAGTTCAGGCTGACTGTGGATGCAGGCAGGGAGGAAGAGGCAAATGGGGTTCTGGTTACCGTGCTTTCAAAGCTGCCCTTGAGTGTCTTTGAGTGATCTGGTCTACTTCTTCCAGGAAGCAACTACAAACTATAGCTAAGTTGTCTCTCCAGATCACAACTTTGCAGCGACTTAGATCAATAACTTTGCCTGCCTTGCAGGTACTACTACCAAGTTAAAGCTGCAGATATGCAAAACCTGTGAAGTAATTGAGCATTTCTGTATATCAGATCTAATTAACTAAAGTTGTGTTGAATGGTAAAACCATCACCTCCCTCATATTTAATTAACACACTTATTTTAATTAATTTAATATATGTCTAGGCCTTTAGGAAAGTGTTCACTTTTATCAAAAGAAGAGAGAAGAAAGGGTTTCCATTGTGATGTAACCACTCTGTGAATTATAGTGGTGAATTTCTTTCATAAATGTGTCAAACCCATAGAGTCTACACCATGACTGTACGTGTAAAGTAGGTCTGTCAGTTGTAATGGGTCGCTGCAGTAGGAAATGCTGACCATAGGGAGGCTGTGTAGACATGGGAACAGGAGATATATGGAAAATATCCCTCTCTTCTGTTCACTTCTGCAGTGGACCTAAAACTGCTTTTGAAAATAAGATCTACTGACGAGAAAGAAGGAAGGGAGGATTTTTTTTTTAACTTCAACTGATTGCTAAGAACTTGGTTTATTAAATTTACTATAAAGAACACATTTATGAAAATCTAGCTAATCATTTCCAGGAACAGGTGGCACATAGCCACCCAAATTCATGGCTAAATCTCCCAACTGATAGAGTAAACTGCTGACAACAGAAACGTTTGTATTGACCGAACACTGTGGTTTGATTAAGTTTGCTCGTTTATTTTATAAATCTGCTGTAAAACCATTAGAAGAGTTTTATTACTCAAATTATGAGGCTGAGTCAGAGTGGCCTTTAAAATCTATAAATTAATTAGAACTCTACTTCAAGAGCTCTGAGACTAGCCAGCCCTTTCGCTTAATGAATATATTTCCTTTCTCTATTACAAATAAATTGTGATTTAGCTCACAATTTCTCCAGCCTGCCATCACTCACATGTGTGCTACTTGCATAGATTAGCAAATATAATTACACATTTACTGTCCATAGACGATGAGAAAAGCTTCTATAAGCATATTATAGAGGGGACCGGAGGCAATGAGAGCATTGTGCACTCAGTGTATGATTTAAAGCATGCCCAAGCAAAGGTGGAACTCTGAACTGTCTTTCCTTTGCATTAAATACTTTTGCCTTACTTAAAACTTCACGGAAATGCCTGAGTTCCCCCAAGCGAGCATGCTTGTCAGCCCCCATCCGCAGCCTTATGCACCAGTTTGACTTTGTGCTCTTTTCTGGTTGTACACAGACCATATGGGATGGTGTCCACATAGCTGGGGCAGGCTCACTGCCCTGCCTTTCTCCCTAGGTTCGAAGTTGCTCCAGGTGTAAGTATAGGCTCATGCTTGATTTAAACTGCAACGTGGATTTCCATCTCGGCACACAGGAAGAAGCTGTGAAAGGCTAGTACTGCCACCAAAGAGGGCAGGGTGATGAACAAGAGGAGCTGGCTCTAGTGGCCTTTTGGACCCCTCTGTTCATTAATACCTTAATTTTTATATATATATAAAAGCCATGACTTTCTATATGAGCTGTAGTTGGTTTTCATAAATATGAGTCCTGCTTCCTAATTTTTGTCCTAATCTTTTTTTTCGGATTATGGTTATGAATGTGTCTCCCAGAAGTTGATGTATTACAAACTTGATCCCCAAATTCGTATCTGAATTCACAGGTAAGGCATCTGGAAAGCGGTTAAGAGGAGATGAGCTGGCGGGTCGTGGCCTATTGACAGCATCACGTGGCCTATTGACAGCGTCACGTGGCCTATTGACAGCGTCACGTGGCCTATTGACAGCATCACGTGGCCTATTGACAGCATCGCGTGGCCTATTGACAGCATCGCGTGGCCTATTGACAGCATCACGTGGCCTATTGACAGCATCACGTGGCTTCAGACGAGCTAACACACTTGCTACCTTGTCATGCATTGCCCTCTGTCACACTGTGACACCGTAGGAACACCCTCACCAGAGGCCAGAGTTGCACGGTTAGACATCTTCACCCTCCAAACCATGGTTTGTTTCCTTATACATTTCTTCCTGTGGTAATTGATTCTAGCAACATAAACTGACAATTTACACTCAGTAACAGACAAGATATTATTAGCAAAACCCCAAATATGACCCCATAAAACAACATCATTGAGACAAATTAACTGATAAGGAGGAAAAACCAATTTCAGCCTTGTGTAATTTGAAAGAACTCCTTACTCCCCCTTCTCTTACTGTGTCATAGGAAAGGGAGACAAGGACAATTGAGCCCCAGAACTCAGACGTGATTATTATTTTTATTTTTTAACACATTCTAGTTCTTCATCTCAGCTCGACATCATCCTCACAGGCTGACAGATCTTCTCCATTTGGAGATAGCATATCCACCGCCGGTTCCAAAATTGCATCCGCAGCAGCTTGCGATGATATTTGCAGGAAAGGTTGTACTTCATCCTGGCTACCACTTGCTGGGTCATGTTGCCACGAGGAGCTTTCTCCTTGGTGCTTGTCTTGGAGGAAATAACTCAGCCAAAAGACACCATTTAGGCAGAAGCTCATTCAGTAGAAGAAAGCAAAGCGATGCTATGCTCCAGAAAAAGACTGGAGCAGGCTGACACCACAGGAGGCGGCAACCCAGGGGGCTCTGCACTGGAGAGTTTAAAGATGCTCTTAGGATCTTCATGAGATAGATGGCTTACAACATCACCCTTTTCCTTCCAAAGCATGGTGGAACAGGTCTCCCTATTAAGGCACTTCTTTCTGTGATCCTGTTAAAAAGCTAACAAGAAGAGTCAAAGCCAGAAAGCAAATGAGATGGTAACAAAGTGAGGGGCTTTGGAGGATGCTGGTCCTTTGTGGGTACACATGTGTGACAGCCAAGAACACGCCTCAGTGCCTGGGTTTCTGACATACTAGAAATAGGCACACTGCAGCTTCCCGGAGGTTCAGGTCCAAAGGGGCATCTGACTGTATTTCTGCAGAAATATGGCTGCTCTTTACCATGCTTACCTCACACCTAGCTCCCCGCCTGCTTCATCTCGCCTTCATCCGAGTAATGTACTCACCTCCGTGATCAAGAGCGTGCCTCTTGCGGCCGACAGTCCCAGTAAAGCCCCCAAGGAACTGGGGCTAACAGCAGAGGAGGAGAAGCAGCTTCTCTAGTGGAAAAACAAGCGGTCTAAACTTTCAGTTAAGGGATTCAGATTCGCTACCTGTGCTTCTCTCTGCTCCTTTCCAATATCCCACTAAGGTGAAGGAATAAACCAGCTTAAGAAAAGATTATGAAATCGGAGGAAGTGGTATTAGTGGGTGAGAAAATACGATTTTGGAAGGCTAAAAACAAACGAAGGAACAGAACCCTGGGAAGCTCCTAATTGAAGGGAGTACAAGTGCGGAACACACTGTGTAGGAAAGAGCCATATCGATCCACAGCCACAGGAAGAAAGAAGGTATTTAAAAAGAATAACAGGTCACATTAAAAGCATTGAAAGCTGAGAGTGGCATTCTTCAGACTTATTCAGAGGTTTTGGCAATTAGGGGACAGTAGTGTAACCCCTACTAAATGACAAGGTAGGATATGTGTAAGTCTCATATCACCCCCCCCACCTCCGACACACACAGAGGGTACAGAACAAAGTCATGTTTATCTAAGTAGAATATACTTCACACCTTTCACTAAAGCATGAACGAGCCCCCTAAAATTAGGAGTGCAATCAAGTGTGGTAGGGCAAATTCCTATCGTCCAGAACTCAGGAAGCTGAGGCAGAAGGACTCTGAGTTCAAGGTCAACCTAAGCAATAAGGCAAGACCCTGCTTGAAAAGAAAAATTGAAGTAAGGTTAGAAAGAAGAAAACATACAGTCTGAGGGGAAGTAGAACAAACCTGAAAGAGCAACTCACAGGTGCTCCAGGAAGCTTGCTGTGTGGCCCATACTGGAGTACGATGTCTGAGAGATTGCCATTGAAAATCTTCAGGGCAGGTGGAAAGGCCATCCATTAAGACAGCTGAAATGATGGAACATTTGGTTTGGAGTAGAGTGGGAGGATTCGTGGGTAGGGAATTCTGTAAGTGAAAACACTTAAGGTAAAAACTGCCTAAAAATGGGAAGTGTGTCATCGTAGATAGTTTTAATAGATGTTAATTTGATTAAAAATCGAGATGTGTAATAGTGGATGGATAGAAAGAAAAATAAGGTTGTGACTTAGTTACTTTTCTATTGCTGTGACAAAGCCCCATGACCAAGGGAACTTTTTAAAAGAAAGCACTTAATTAGAGACCCGAGGGGCCACAGGGTAGGAGAGCCTGTGGCTATCATGTTGCAGCAGGGGGTGGGGGGTGGGGGGAAGGGGGGTGGTACATGCTCATTCACACCACCACATGTGGTATAAGAGAGAACCCTTAGAATCCTCTAAGCCTTGTGTTGTGGCACATGCCTTTAATCCCAGCACTCTGAAAGCAAAGGCAGGTGGATCCCTGTGAGTTCTAGGCCAGCCTGGTCTACATAGAGAGGCCCAGGCTACCAGGGCTACATAATGAGACCTTGTCGAGAAAGGAGGGTGGGGACTGATTTTGATTCTAGAGGTCAGTAAGCTAGCTCATCGTGTAAAGACACCTGTAGCCAGGCTTGATGACCAAAGCTGGATCCCAGAATCCACGTGATGGAAGGAAATGAATGACTCCTTTAGTTTTTGTTCTGACTGCCACACGCATGCACACGCACACACATATGCACAAACACACATATAAATTTAAAAATAATAAAAAGAGATTGAGCCTATTCTGTCACAACCAGATATCTCAAATTAATAACTTGAGAAAATGGAAACACAGGCTTGAAAACAGAAGATTCTATTTTGTTATTGTTTTTTTAATCAATAAGTCATTTTAGGCCAAGGACTTATTTCTCATTTTAAACTTATTGATATTTTTAAAATTTTTAAACTAGTTTCATATATTCCTGCTTTTTATTTCATGACTATTTTTAAAGCAACAAAATTGAACATCAAAGTGATTTGCCAAAACCTATCTTTCCACAGTTATTTCCCTCGCTTGCACAAGACAGTAAATCTCTGAAAATAACCCCTCTTGACAGACCCTTTTGATTTTTTACATCTACACAGGCATAACTTAAAATATATAAGGGTAAATGCTTTTGTTAATTCCAGTAGTGTTGCTTCATCCAGCAGATATGTCTGAACTCTCACGCCGCGTCATCTGAAGCTCTCCAGTATGGCTCAGTGCAGATTTGTGGAACTGTTGACTCTATAAGCAAAGCCCCTGGACACTTCACAGTGGAGAGAGTCCTGAGAAATTGCCTTCTTGAAATTGCCTTCTTGTGGATTTTTAACCACATAAATCCTGAGTTTAAGAAATTGTCCAAATAAGCCCCCAATAGACCAGGAACTTAGCTCAGAAAGTACTCCAGATCCTTCAGACAGAAGGAACTATAAATCCTTTAGGTTTTATTAGAGAGCCTAAAGAGAGGGGATGTGTTTAAATCCGTGAGTTACACAGCAGAATTCGATCAGCTTGGGAAATTCTTCCCACGGTGCTGTTCCCAGGGGAGCTCATCTCTGCCACCAATACTGTGTCACTAAGAAACACAGCAACCGGTGGTTCTTTTCCCCCATTGTCCTCTGCAGCCTGAGCCCCCAGAAGCCTCTGAAAATGCACAGTAGCTGAATTAAAAAAAAAAAGTGAAATTGTTAACCAACGCAAGTTTTATACCATGTCTCTGAAGCTCAGAAGCAAGGAGGATGCTCGGCACACTCATAGGGTGTTCTTCAGTCATCTGTGGATCCTCTACAATCAGTCAAGACTGCTGATCTGTGAGAGAACTTGTCAGTCAAATGACCAATCGCTTGCCTCACCCTTTGTGGTCTGTCATCCCTCCCCTTTAAAACTAGGAAGATAAAATGCTTAGTCCCTCCCCTAACATGTCTGTATCAAGAGCACCCACAGTTTAGAAGCATGAACTCCTTATCAGGGGTGCAGTGAGTCATGATTTCTACCTTCCTTGACCTTAGCCCCACTGACCCCAGAACAGGCGAACAGATCCTTCTGTTAGAGTGGAACACACACACACCCCACACACACAGAGACACACACACTTTATCTACTCAACAAGTTGCTCCCACTAAGTCCTCAGCATAACTTCCAGCTGTAACATAGAGAAGCTAAAGTGTTTACAGGGGTCTGTGGCTGGTTGATGAGAAAAGTCAACTGACTTTTGGGATTTTGATATGGTGATTTTGCTCCTTCATATTTATCTCAATTGGTTTTGGCGACTTTTCACAAAATTATTATTTTTATAAACATGAAATAACTTGAAGACATTTATAATTTTTAAAAGGAAGTAGAAAGATGGTAGAAAATGATGAAGTTAGAGTCATACTCCACTAAGGATGGAAGGGTGTTTTTCATAAACAGTGAATGTTGTTACTTAGCTCGGGAGGGAGGGGAGTTCTCAGTCATGTAAGAGCTGCTATCTGCATTAAGATTCAAAAAGGCAAGAAAATTAAAATGAGGTACAGTGGGGAAAGAGCAGAGTCATTCCAAGCAAAAAGAGCAAATATAAAATTCCCAAGGAGGAATAAAGTTTGTGTAGCTCTGGTATAGAAAAGCTAGCTGTGGGAAGATACAGTGTAAAATTCCAGAACTAGTCGGAGCCCAGACATGTGGCCATATTGTCTAGAACAGGATATTTAGGATGGGGAAAAGCTCAGTGAATTCTGATTCCCAGAACCCACAGAAATGGCCTGCGGGTGTGGAGGCCCTCCTGTGATATCTGCCCTTGGGAGGCAAAGATGGGCGATCCCCAGAGCAAGCTGCCTACTAAGATAGCCCTCTCTGAGAACTCTGAGTTTGCGAGATCCTGCCTCAGTGAATGAGGCAGAGAAATAATCCAGGATGGTTCCTGACACTGACCTCTGGCACACATAAACACACGAGCAACATGAACTTCCACACATATGTGTCCCCACACATGCACATGTGCATTTACATGCACACACACACAAATGAAAAATTTGTGGGATCCCAGAGCTACCATCCACCACAAAAAAAGACAAGCTAGCTTTGGCTGCTGTGTGTATAAGGGTGCAGCTCAGTGAGGTAGGATGCCTATTTACTAGACACCAGTGGGCCCCAGCTGAAGTGACTATGTTTGTATAGACTTTGGAGCTAGCTCTGCTAGCACCTGAAAAGGGGTAAGTTGTGGGGAGTCGGGAAGAGTGAGCAGT
>PVIU01028620.1:0-18722 GCA_004026605.1 Ondatra zibethicus
ATTGATTGATTGATTGTGTGGCAGATTCTTTGATAGACTGTACTAAGGATGTCTCACTTCCAATGGAGTTAGGTTACCTCATGAGTGTCTGAGTTTTTCTTGACATCTGGTCTTCTCAACCCCCCACCAGAGTGGCTCATTAAGCTCAGTTGCCAGAATTTGGTGTCATTTCTAAGTTTTCATCTCTAAACCCTTCCATATTCCTACTGCAATCCATTTCCAGCTGCCTATGGTCAGGTTTAATATCAGAGCAGTCCACTCATGGGTACCAACTTTTCTCACAATTGTGATTATCTAACAAGACAAGACTTATGGAAGGAAGGCTCTTTTTTCTTTTCTTCTTCTTCTTCTTCTTCTTCTTCTTCTTCTTCTTCTTCTTCTTCTTCTTCTTCTTCTTCTTCTTCTTCTTCTTCTTCTTCTTCTTCTTCTTCTTCTTCTTCCTCCTCCTCCTCCTCTTCCTCTTCCTCCCCATGATTTGGGAGAAAAGAGTCCAGAATGGCAGCTGGAGAGTGAGGTGAGTGGCTCCATTGAATCTGAAGTTAGAAGCAGAGAGATTAATGTTGGCACTCAGATCACTGTCTCCTCTGATCAGTCCAGGACCATCCATGAGGTGGGGCTACTCACAGTCAGCATGCACATGCCCTCGTCCACACACCAGAGTTCTGTGTCCTAGGTGATTCTCAATTTAGTTGAGTTGGCAACAAAGATCAACCATTGCATATACTCTAGGTTAGCCTAGGGGCACTCAAACCTTTTTGTGCAAAATTTCAGATTAAGTATTTTGTTTTGGTAGCTCATTAAAAAATTCTTATAGTTTCCCACACTGTTCCTTTTTTATTTGAATTGCTTTATTCTCTTTCAATGCTATTACTCAGAAAGAAATAATTATGGGAACCCATGTTAAGAAAAAAAATTCAAAAACCAAAAAGATTAAGCAGATTTATATCTAGAACTCTAATGATGTATAAAATAAGTGATAAAGAAGTTATTTCTAGAGGTTAGAGAGATGGCTCTAAGGTAAGAATTTTGCTTAATAAAAAGTGGTAGGGCACACCTTTAATCCAGCACTTGGGGGCAGAAGGGGCAGGATCTCTATGAATTTGAGGTCAGCCTGGTCTACAATGGGAGTTCCAGCCCAGCCTAAGCTACATAGTGAGACCCCCCGTCTCAAAACAAACAAACAAACAAAGAAACTTACAAAGCCAACCTGTCCAAATCTCCAACAAACAAAAAGGAATGCTTACTTTCTTTATGGGGTGGGGAGGGGGAGATTTGGTTCACAGCATCCTCATCAATCAGCTCTTAAACACCTGTAACTCCAGATAAAAGTGGATGGAATGCTTTTTTGATGGCATCTGAGGGCATGTCACACATGTTGGGCACATACAGACAAGCATGCTCATATATATAAATAGGCATCATATAAATACACACATAAATAAGAAAAAAAACTTTAAAAGATGCTATACCTAGAACCACCACAAGGTGGCATGTGCACATCATATATGTCAATAAAAAACGCCTCTCACTCCTGCCTGGAGAAATGTCCAATGTGTCGAAAATACTGTAAAGTTTTCTCTCAATCTTCTCAAGAGCCATAGTCTAAGCTTTGCACTTAGTTATATGTGTTTGATTTTCCTCAATCACTTCCACCTTTACCTCTTCCCTTGGCGTTTGCTATTTCTTTTTCTTTTTTAAAATCAAATTTCATTAAAAAAAAAAATCCCTGCTCCTATCAAATATTCAAGCTAGCAGCTTTCCAGCTGACTATTTAGTTTCTTGAAAGAACAGCATTCATTGTCAGAATTTGTATTGTAACTATTCAAGACAGACTACTCTGGCATCTGCTGACTCCTCCTCTTCCTCCTTTTTCTACTTCTTCAACAGGGCCTCTCTATATAGCTCTGGAATGCCTAGTACTTGCTATGTAGAGTCGACTAGCCTTGACTTCAAAGAGATCTGCCTCTTGAATGTTGGGTTTAAAGTCATGAGCTACCTGCCTTGGTTTCTACAGTGAAACTAGCATTCAAGGTTTCCAGTGAACTCAGTTGCAAAATGACCTTGCAATTTTTTAAAAACGATTTCTTTATTATGTAAATAGTGTTCTGCCTGCTTGCCAGAAGAGGGCACCAGGACCCATTACAGATGACAGTGAGCCACCATGTGGTTGCTGGGAGCCCATATCAGGACCTCTGGAAGAGCAGTAAGTGCTCTTAACCTCTGAGTCATCTCTCCAGCCACAGCAACTCTTAAAAAGGAAAACATTTAATTTGTGGTGGTTAACTTACAGTTCAGAGATTCAGTCCATTATCATCATAGTGGGGTGCATGATGGCATGAAGGCAGACAAGGTGCTGGCTAGATCTTGATCAGAGGCAACAGGAAGTGGACCGTGTCTCTGGGAATTATTTTGAGCTTATATGAGATCTCAAAGACCACCCCTAAAGTGACCTCCAACAAGTCCACCCCTCCAAATAGTACCACTCCCTATGACTTCTGGGGACCAATATATTCAAACTACCACATTCCACTCCCTGACCCACATAAGCTTGTAACAATACTGTCATGCAAATTGCATTCAGTCCAACATGAAAAGTTCCCATAGTCTATCACAGTCCCAAACTTGTTTCAAAATCTACACTCTCTTCTGAGACTCCTATGACCTCTTAACTGTAATCCCCTGTAGAATTAAAATAAAAAAGCGGATCATATACTTCCAACATATAATGCCACAACATAGGGAAGGGAACATAATTTGGAAATGCTAGAGCAAAGCAAGACCAAAATCCAGCTGGACAAACTCCAAAATCTGTATCTCCAAGTCTGATGTCAAAGCACTCTCCACATCTTTATCTCCTCTCAGTTTTGTTGGCTGCAACACACTTCTTCCTCTTGGACTGGTTCCACTACCATTAGCAGCTTTCCTTGGCAGGTATCCCACAACTCTGGCATCTCCAACATCTTGGGTTCTTCAAGGCAAACCAGGCTTCAACTTCACAGTTTCACACAATGACCTCTGTAGGCCTCCATTCAGGGACACCCCTGATGCATGCCTGGCCTTAGCAGCTTTCCTTAGTTGCAGTAGCAAATTCCATATCTCCCTTCTTATATCTTTAACTCCAGAACCACGTGGCTGAAGCTGCCAAATTCTGCTACTTACTGGGGGAGGAACATGACCCCCTTGTTCAATTCCATCTTCATCAGCTTTCTGTCTTGCAAAATTTTTTAAGTTTGCAAGCTTCATTTATTCATGGTGTGTGTGTGTGTGTGTGTGTGTGTGTGTGTGTGTGTGTGTGTGTGTGTGTATTAATACTAAAACTGGTATGTCTAGGCAGTTAGAACTAGTTTTCACTTTGATTGATAAGCAGAAGTCTCTAGTATAATGTAATAGTTTTGAAGACATTGTAAAACAGGAAGAATATGGTAATACTGTCTTCAAAGTGACAGTTGCAAACTCTCTTACTTCTGAAAACATGAGTCTACACAAATAATGAGCATTTTAGGTATAAATATAGTGGTATGTTATTTTTATTTTAATAAATAATGTTGCCTGAAGACCCAAAGAAAAGCTAAAACCACTAGAGGTCAGGCAATGGTGACCCACACCTTTAATCCCAGGATTTGGGAGACAGAGTCAGGTAGATCTCTTTGAGTTCAAGGCTACTCTGGGCTACACATGATCAATGCAGAAACAAATCCAGCCAGTGGTGGCTCACATCTTTAATCATAATCCCAGGGAGTCATATGACTTTAATCCCAGCACTGGAGGGAATACAAAATGGGAGGAGAGAGAGGCTTAGTTTGCAGTCGGCTAGCCTTGATAGAGGTAAGACTTCTCTAGTGACTTGGCTGCTCTGCTTTTCTGGTTTTTGGGTTGAACCCTAATTTCTGTCTCTGGTTTTTATTATTCATGCTACAGAACTGCATTTGGTTCTGTGGTCCATCTGCATTTGGAAACACTCCTAGCATGCTTTATGTGTTATTCTCAAGTGTATGTTTTTATCTGTTAGGTCCCTCCCTCCTTATCTCTGTTTCTCCTCCTTCTACTTCTTCTTTCCTTCCCTCTTCCTCTCTCTGTGGGTTCTTATGTAGCCCAGGCTGGTTTTATACTGTCTACTGCTCAGCAATTTCTTGTGTGATGCATCTTATAGAATTTTGTAACAACAACAACAACAACAAAAACCTGTCAACCAACCAATCTTCTGTATAGGAATCCCGAGACTATTTCATTAATCATTGCTTCTAATCAAGAGATAAGATCTGGGCTGGAGACATGGCTCAGAGGTTAAGAGCACTGACTGCTCTTGGAAAAGTTCTGAGTTCAATTCCCAGCATCTGCATGATTGATCACAACTGTCTATAATGAGATCTTGTGCCCTCTTCTGGCATGCCGGTGTACATACAGGCAGACCTCAGTTTACATAATAAATAAATCTTTTTTTAAAGAGACAAAATCCATCAGGTACTGATCTAGAGAGGAAAGAATGCTACATTTGGTATTCAAATGTGGGGCCTAAATTTCTACATATGGCCAGTAAAAGAAAAAAAGTAGGGGTGGTGGAGAAAAACCAGAATGAAATTCTTAAGAGGTTCTGCTGTACAGAGAGCAATTGAGCAGATGACATGCTAGGTAGACATAACATGCTAAGTAAAAACACCCGCCATAGTGTGGGCACCAACATCCTAGCGCTGGGGTAGTTGAATGCAGCTCCCAGTTGTATGCTTAAATGGGCTTAAGTTAAATGCATCTTCCAACAAACTATGCTGTGGTCTTAAGGCTGGCTGTCAAAGACAGTTCCACCTATATTGGCAGCTTGTCCATCACATTTTTCTGTGTCCTGCAGAATGTTTGGCAGACTCTTTTGTTTAGCAGGAACCATGAAGCATCGTCTCACCTTTAGGCAAGTTCAACAGTCATTTCTCTGTGGGTCCTGCGTGTCTAGTCAAGGAGTCAAGGCAACAGCAGTCTCTTGCCCAAATGGATAGAAAATTCCATAAGTAGCCTTTTTGATGCCCATCTTCCTCTTGAAGTAGCAGATGTGTCTCATTGTCATGAAAATTCCTAAGTTCTTAAACATTTTAAATGCCATAGTCTGATGGTCTCTGAAAGATTTGAAGAATATATATCTAACTGAAATGTATCTATATATCTAGAAAACTTCACTAACATGCTACAAGCTTGACTATTATAGATGACTATTAACCTACACTTCTTAATTATACATTACATTTTTAAATGAACTACATAATCATAATACCTTAATAAAGATCAGAAATATATATAACAAGATTGACCTTAAATTTGTATTAATAAACCAAGATCTATACCAATTCAAATCTCCATAGCATATCCCCCTTTAAATATAAAGAAACACTTATAAACAATATTTGAGAACTTGGGCATAGTACTCTCCAAACTGCTTTCTGCTGTTTATTTTGTGAAGTAATTTTTTGAGGGGTGTTCAAGGCAACTTTCAGGGGGTCTTGGTTTATCAAACCATGGGTCTGGAAGCAATCCACAGGTTTTCATCTTCTGTGGAAACAAAGATTCTTTTCCAAAGAAATATATCCTTAGACTCAAATTCTGAAGTTAAGATACCTTTAAAGTATATATGTTGGTTACTTAGCTCCTTCACAGTCAAAAAATTCAAAGAAAATATAGTAATATACATAATCCATACTCTCTGTGAATTTTCCTTCTTTATGTGGCTTGTTTTCTCTATTACTTTTTAAATATTTATTTTATCTTTACTCCTTTAATTTATGGCTGTCTGTACTGTCTCTTTTCCTTTTTATAACTCTCCATACTCTTTTTCTTCTCTCTCCCAAGCCTATGTATATTTATCCAACACTGTGATCAATTTAGTGTTCTTCCCATTTGAATTTGTCTTTATTGTGTATCTGTAATCCTTTTCTGACCAGAAACATTTCTTAAAATGCTAAGCCCTTCTTATGAATTTAAGCTGTGCCATTGCTAGGGGAAATACAGCACTGCCTGCTTGCCCCACCCAGCCCAGCATGGTGGAGCTGCGTGCCACCTCTGAGAGCCATGCACAATGCCCCATCTCTAGGCACACAGCCGGTACATGTTGCCACCAAGCAAGCTATAGCATGTTCCTCACAAACCCCATTCAAATGCTCAGTCTCCTGAAAGAGCCAGAGGTCATACTGGCAGCAGGCTCAGAAAGCCAGCATTTCAAAACAGCACAGCTTTTTTTTTCTGCTGCCACTGAGTCAGGAAAACCTCTCTTAAAGGAGCATGCAGCTAGCAAACAGCAAGAAGCTGTGTTAAACTCTGTATTTTTGTGTCTAGAATTCCTCTTCAAGCCCTTTCAGGTGGATTTAGTTGGCCATGGGGGTGCCAATTTGTAGGTGGAGGCTGCTAGTTAGTTCCTGGACACTTAACCCCAAAATAATCACACAGAAACTATATTAATTGAATCACTGCTTGGGCCATTAGCTCTAGCTTCTTGTTGGCTAACTCTTATATATTAATTTAACCCATTTCTAGTAATCTGTGTATCGCCACAAGGCTGTGGCTTACCAGGTAAAGTTCTGGCATCTGTCTCTGGTGGGCCTACATGGATCCTCCTCTCTCAGCCTTCCTTTTCCCAGCATTCAGGGCCAGGATCCATTCAAAGGGGTGAGTACACACCTGGCTGGACAGTCCCGGGTACAGAGTCCGGGCCCTCTCCAATTCCTCTAAACGTTTCTGGCCATTCAGCTGGGCCTCTCCTCGGCTACTGGCTCTCTCTGTTTGCCCCTTTCCATCTTCCCACCAAGCACTCCTTTCCATCTGCTGGGCGCTAGGATCCCCCAGCTCAGACTACTTTGGGGCAAAGGAACTGGGGACCCAGTGGTGAGTGCTCCTGCCCCAGGGACTTCTTTGTTCCATGCAACCCTGTCCCCCACCAAGCCCACTCTTTTGTCTGCAGGGTCCTTGGCCCAGCGAGGGGCCCTGTTCCTGTGCCAGGATCCATCCAGAGGGATCCACCAACACAGCCTGCTTCAGGGCAGAGGGGATCTGACAGCCAGCTCCAGTGCTGAGGGTACCTAAGAGAGGGCAGACCAAGAAAACCCCCTAAGTACACAGTCAGCCACAGCAGAGATTGGACCAAGATGCCAAGACTCCCCTGGCCGCATTTGAAGGAAGAGATGGGCAGGCGCCAGTGCAAGAATTCCTCCAACAACCTGAAAAGCAACATGATATCACCAGAATCTAGCGAGCACCCAACAGGAAGACTTGAACACCCTAATCCAGAAGCAGTGGAAGAAATCGACTTTAAGCATACCGTTATAAAAATGATAGAGACCCTTAAACAGGATGAGAAAAACTCCCTTAAAGAAGTGGAAGAGAAGGCAAACAAAAAGTTAAAAGAAATTAATAAATCCCTCGAAGATACCCAAGAAAACCAAGAAAAAGCAATCAAACAGGTAAAGGAAACAGTTCAAGACTTGAAGACTGAAATGGAGGTAATAAAGAAAATGCAAATCAAGGAAAGGCTGGATATGGAAAATATAGGTAAACAAACAGGAGCTACAGAGACAAGTATAACTATCAGAATACAAAAGATAGAAGAAAGAATCTCAGGTGCTGAAGATACTATAGAGGAAATAAACTCATTGATCAAAGAAAACAGCAAATTCTTAACACAAAACATCCAGGAAATCTGGGACACCATGAAAAGACCGAACCTAAGAATAATAGGGGCAGAAGAAACAAAAGAATTACAGCTCAAGGGCCCATAAAATATATTCAACAAAATTATACAAGAAAACTTTCCCAACCTAAAGAAGGATATTCCTATGAAGGTACAAAAAGCTTACAGAACACCAAATAGACTGGATTAAAAAAATCCCTTTGCCATATAATAATCAAAACAAAATGTACAGAATAAAGAAAGAATATTAAGAGCTGCAAAGGAAAAAGGTCAAGTAACATATAAAGTTAAACCTATCAGAATTACACCTGACTTCTCTATGGAAACCATGAAAGCCAGAAGGTCTTGGATAGATGTGCAGCAGACACTAAGAGACCATGATGCAAGCTCAGACTACTATACCCAGCAAAGCTTTCAATCCCAGCATTCAGTCCAGTTTATCCTGCCTGCCTAAGTTCTGCCCTATCAACAGGCCAAGGCAGTTTCTTTATTCACCAATTGTATCCACAGCATACAGAGGAGAATCCCACATCAGTTTAATGGGAGGGGGAGACCTTCTGAAAAATCTTGGCTATAAACATAAGAAATAAATCAAGAAAAATTACAAGACAGGATATATATATATATATATATATATATATATATATATATATATATATATGCACATTGGTCCCTCTGTAAGGGAACAATTCTGAGATTGGACAACAAATGTTAAAAGTAGTTTCTGCCGGACTTGACCATTGTCTCAATTTTCTCAGGGTTCCCTAAAGATGTCATCACCCTCAGACAATAGGAAACAATCTAGAGAACATGAAGCCCACACTCCCAAGAGGTGGGGGTGGGTGGTTTTTGGTCATTCAGTGGTTTATGGATGCTTGCCATCATTTAGGGAGAATATAGTAATATAGGATAAAAAGACAGCTATTAAACTCAAATATTTTACATTGGTGTGAATTTTGCTATATTTATACAAATTTAAAAAGATTTTTGTTACACTGTATGTATGTTTCTAGTCTTTTTGCGGTATTGTGTTTATACAGCTCAATTAAAGACATAATGTATAATTAAGAAATGAAGGTTAGTAGTTAGTCATTTATAGTAATCAAACTTGTCACATTAGGTATGTATGTTTTCAAGGTTCAAAAGATATATTTTAGATATATGTTTTTAAAAATGCTTAAGAGAGGAAAAGATTATAGTATTTAAGATATTTAATAACCTAAGGCTTTTCATGACTGTGAGATGTGTCTGCTCCTGGCAGCACCAATCTCTTTCAAAAGGATAATGGGCATTGAAGAGCTCCATATGGAGTTTGCTTTCATTGTGGCAAAGTCATTTGTGCCAGAAACTACCCTTGTCTTGATGGCTGACAGTATTCTGTCCAAATTGGATAAACAGAACACAAAGGGAAAAGAGTGCTGAATTTTGCTAAAGCAAGGTGGGACAGTCATTTAAAATTCTTGCTTCATAGAAAAGCCTGACAAATATTCTAGGTCTGTAGACTGAAGATAGATGCCTCAACATTGCAGAGGAATTGTGGGTGACTCTCCAGGCAACCAGATATCTCTGTCATTCCTTTATTTTGGAACTGGCTTGCACTGTACTTTCTGCTTACTCAGGTAGTATTATATCCTTCTGGGGTCTTTGAATGAGTTGAAGACTGCATAGATATAGTTACTGTTTTCCTAAGTTAAGACAACAGGCAAATTAAGTACAGTGTAGGAGGAGGCTGCTTATTTGTCTTGGCTGCTTAGCCCTGAAACAATCACACAGAAACTGTATTAATTAAGTCACTTCTTGGCCCACTAGCTCTAACTTCTTGTTGGCTAACTCTTACATATTAATTTAACCAATACCACTAATATATGTACCACCACATAGCGGTGGCTTAAGTTCCCAGCAGCTATCTCCATGGCTTCTCTTTGACTTCATGCTTCTTCCTCCCATCATTCAGCTTAGTTTTCCTCACCTAGCTCTGCTCTGCCCTATCAACAGTCCAAGGCAGTTTCTTTATTCATTAACGGTAATCACAGCATACAGAGGGAAATTCCACACAACTTCCCCTTTTCTGTTTAAATAAAAAGAAGGGCTTTAACATAGTAAAATTATATATAACAAAACAGGTATCAAGCAAGAATTACAGTTACAATATTAATATCTATTTTATTTTTTATCATAACTAAAGAAAACTATAACTATAAATTCTTCAACTTCATCAAAGACTCCAGAAATATATAATATTACCTAAGTAAACAAGAAGTGCATTGTAAGCAACTTCCAAAACTGTAGAATTGAAAGAGACATCTTCAATTACACTGTATGTATGTTTCTAGTCTTTTTGCGGTATTGTGTTTTGGTGGCCTGCACAGTCACCCAAAGTTCTTCTGTACCATTGGGGCATCCAATCATCAGTCCACAGGCCTCTAGTATCCAGCAGACTTTTCCACAAAGCAGGAAATTTCAAAGACAGTTCCACCTATATTGGCAGCTTGTCCATCACATTTTTCTGTGTCCTGCAGAATGTTTGGCAGACTCTTTCGTGTAGCAGGAGCACTGAAGCATCATCTCATCTTTAGACAAGTTCAGCAGTCATGTTTTTGTGGGTTCTGCATGTCCAGTTTATCAATCAGTCAAGGCAAGAGCAGTTTCTTGCCCAAATGGCTAACAAGCTCACTAAGGAGCCTCTTCAATGCCCATCTTCCTCTTGAAGTAGATTGGTGTTGCCAGGAGCAGATGTGTCTCATTGTCATGAAAAGTCCTAAGTTCTTAAAAATTTTTTAAATGCCATATTCTGTATAAATAAATGTAGTCTTTGAAATAAATCTCTGTACATCTAGAAAATCTAACTAATATGACTATAAGCTTGACTATTATAGATGACTATCTATTAACCTATATTTCTTATTTATACATTACATTTTAAATAAGCTACACAATCACAATACGTTAATCAAGAGCAGAAATATATATACATATAACAAATTGACATTAAATTTGTATCAATAAACCAAGATCCATACCCATGCAAATCTTTATAGCATATTCTCCTTTAAATGTAAAGAAACATTTATAGACAATATTTGGGAATATGGGCATAGTTCTGTCCAAACTTCTTCCTGCTGTTTATTGGGTAAATTTTTTGAGGGGTATTCAAGGTTACCTTTCTGGGGGTTTTGGTCCATCAAACCATATTAGTCTGGGAGGATTCCACAGGTTCTCATCCTCTGTGGAAACAAAAGAAGAACCTCTTTTCCAAAGCAACATATACTTAGACTCAAATTCTGAAGTCAAAATACCTTTATAATATACATGCTGGTTTACCTTAGCAGCCCATACAATAAAATATCTGTCTGTACTTAGCTTCTTTACAGTCATAAAATTCAAAGAAGGCACAATAATATACACAATTTAGACTCTCTGTGTATATTCCATTTTATGTGGCTTATTATTCTTTTTTTACTCCTTTAATCCATGATTGTCTGTACTGTCTCTTTAAAGACTGTACCTATTTTAAAATAGCATTTACTTCTTTTTATAACTGTCTATATTCTTTTTTTCTCTCTCTCCCAAGCATATGTACATTTATCCAACATTGTGACCCATTTAGAGGTCTTTTATGTCTGAATCTGTCCTATTGTGTATCTGTAATTCTTTACTGTCCAGGAGCACTTCTTAAAATGCTAAGCTCTTAGCAACTTAAATTGTGGCTTTAGTATTGTATATATGACACTGCCTGCTTGCTCTACACACAGTCCAGCATGGCAGAACTGTTTGCTGCCTCTGAGAGCCATGCCCACAGCCCCATTCTCAGGCACACACCCAGCCCATGCTGCCATTCAGCAAGCTGCAGCAGTCTGCTCACAAACCCCACTCAAATGCTCTGTAGCTGAACCTCCTACCTGAAAGAGTCAGAGTTTGTCTGAAAGAGTCAGAGTTTGCATTGGCAGCACAGCCCAGAAAGCCTGCATTTTAAAACACCATGGCCTTTTTCCTACTACCACTAAATCTGAAAAGCTTCTGTTAAAGGAGCTGCAGCAAGCCACCAGCTGAAAAAAAATGTGGTAAACTTTTTTCGTGTGTGTGTGTGTGTGTGTGTGTGTGTGTGTGTGTGTGTTTAGAATTCCTTTTCAAGCCCTCTCAGCTTTTACATGGATTTAGTTGGCCACTTTGGCATGGCAATTGTAGGAGGGGGCTGCTTATTTGTCTTGGCCTCTTAGCCCCGAAATAATCACACAGAAACTGTATTAATTAAATCACTTCTTGGCCCATTACCTCTAGCTTCTAATTGGCTAACTCTTACATATTAATTTAACCCATTTCCATTAATCTGTGTATTGCCACGTGGCAGTGGCTTATTGGGTAATATTCCCAGCATTTATTTCCTACAGCTCCATGGTTTTTCTCTGACTCTGCCCTTCTTCCTCCCAGCATTCAGCTTAGTTTTCTCTGCCTAGCTCTGTTCTGCTCTATCAACAGGCCAAGGCAGTTTTCTTTATTCATTAATGGTAATCACAGCATACAGAGGTAAATCCCACATCATTACAGAACTTTGGACTCATCAAGATAGAATAGATAATAGAGTGATTTCTCTGAATTTGCCAAATGCAAAGGAACTGAATATTGTAAATGTAATTCTTGCTTGATGATTCTTATTATATATAGTTTTACTATATTGAAATTGAAAACCTTCCTTTTTATTTATACAAAAGGGGGAAATATTATGGAATATTATTTTAACTAGGCCAGGATGTGTTATATTTATTTATACTGCATTTGTTTAATTGTGTAAAGATGTGTTGCTGTGTCACCTTGTTTGTGTAAAGCACTTGATTGGTCTAATAAAAAGCTGAATGGTCAATAGCTAAGCATTAGAGAAATAGGCAGGGCTGGTGGGCAGAGAGAATAAGCAGAAGGAAGAGAGAGAGAATTAGAGGAGGGACAAAGAGAGGAAGATGTTTGGAGCCTGACAGCTAGGCTGCTCCAGCCAGCCTGGAACAGAGTAGGATACAGAGTGAAAGAAAGGTAAAAAGCCTGAGACAAAATGTAGATAAAGAGAGAGAGGTAAAAATAAATTATAAAGAACTAGTGAAACAAACATATGAAAAGCCTGAACATTCATAAATAGTAATAAATATCTATGTCATATATTTAGAACTGGAGGTCTGAGAAGGTTTGCTACAAATGGTGCTTAGTGAGTAGGATAGAGAAAAGAACAAAGGCATGCCAGAGCATGGTCTCACATGGAGACCAGCCTGACCCATCAGAGGAGAGCCTGGAGTATCAATTATTTCTCAGATTTAGTTCCATAAAGAAGGGCAGACCTTTGGAGGATTATGTCAGAGGATCACTGGCAAGGGCCAATGCTTTGTGGAACAGGAAGCTATGACTGGCCACCTACAAGGAGGTGGGCTGGACGGTGAGAGTGATCAGGGCAGATATCCCCAATGTTTGTCTTCCTGTGGAGAGTCTAAGAGCAAATAGTTCAGTGCAAAGATTAGCTCTTGTTTATTGCTAGGAATAAATGAATGTTGTTTTTATCCTAAACAACATTTATCCTAGAATGTTGACTGACCTAAAGGCCCCATTCAAGGGCTGGGAATATAGCTCAGGGGCACACCACTTGCTTGGTGTGTGCAAAGTCATGGGATTGAAGACCAGCACTGTAGAGACCTTTTTTTTTCTTTTACAGGTGAGGAGAGGCTTGGTGTTTATGTTGTATTTAAAGTGTCTCTTGAGGTCTAGTCCTAAGTGACAGTCAAGATCCAATCCCATAGGATCCCATCCTGACGAAAAAGCAAGGACCTAAGTTTTCTAGGTATTTTTCTCAGAAGACATGTGCAAGGCTACAAGGCTACGTTTAAGACTACAAGGTGTTGTGAAAGGCTGCGGCGTTTCCAGTGGTGGCTAGAGGTGAACATAGCTTGATTTTATTGAATTTATCTTACTCAATTCACCTCTATAATCTAAGCACAAGTGAACACCAGGTAATGGGACCCTGTCATCACTTCTGTCACTGTTAGGCCCTGATTAGTGGACACAACGAATGTCCCTACCCATGGCTGTTGATAAAGACAACAGTGTACTGGGAATATCTGGGAATAACTGAATTCACAAAACACACGATGTTTGATCTCCTGCAGTGATTCTTTGAGACAAGGGATGATCCCTGGAGTTTATGATGTGGAGCTTAGAGGATGCAGGGATATTTCTAAAAGACATGGCTCTCTGTTTGATCACTGTAATGTCTGCATGTAATTCTAAGAGTTCATATATTAAGAGCACATGTATTATTGAAATAAAAGTCAATATTATTTTAATATTTCATTTTATGTTGATTTGACCTTTTGATATTTATTTTTGGGGAAATAAATGGAAGGAATCCAAGCCATTGACATTTGCTAATCTGGATTTAATAATGGATTAGTGAGAACACTGGGAGCCAATAATGTCACCTTCGGTGTGAAGAATTATTCCCTTTTCTATATTTGGAAACTCATTAATTTATGAATTACTTAATTAAATCTGACACTTAGTTGCATGAGAGTTTATGAATCACATGGATATTTAGTTGTTTGAAATAAAAAAGAAGCTGATAGGAACACTTCTCTCCTTGGAATACTTTCTAATTTGTTCCTATGTTGGGAGAGAAGGCAAGAAATTCCAAGACAGAAATTCTTTCCAGGTATCTATGCATATGTTTCTTTTATGATTTTCCTAAGAAAACTTCTTAGAATTCTAAAATTATCTCTAGTGGTATGTGTCAATTAAGTCACATTTTCCTTCATAAGACAGCAGAAAAAAAATAGAAGAAAAAAATGAAGAAAAATGTGATTGTTAGTAGTTTGTGGCCTGCCTTTGTCTAAATCTCAGTATTGTGCTGTGGTCAAAGTCTGAATTCATCCTGCTTCTTCTTCAAGGCTACATTTCTGTCTTCTTTTACTGAGTCCATTCAGGGTGTGTTCCTAAAGCACAGATAAGAAGTGAGCTTGCAGCTACATAGTGCAATGGGCTAATCTTGTTTTCATTTAGCCTTACACATAGGTAGTCTTAGAACTATGCTATAAAAAGGGTTGATTTTTTTGTAACTTTAATTGTTCATTAAAACAGACTATTTTCCATTACCTTGACTTATTTAACTTAGCTATTAACTTCAAATATTTATTATTTTTTATTTAATAAAATAGAAAATAATTCTTAGTATGAACATATTTTAAATTTTGCTTATATTATTTAAAGATCTATTTTTAATTATGTTTGTTTGTGTGTGTGTGTGTGTGTGTGTGTGTGTGTGTGTGTGTGTGTGTGTAGATGTACATGTGTACATGACTGCAGGTGCCACAGTGGCCAGGAGGTGGTGCCAGATCTCCTGGTCCTGGAGTCACAGATGATTGTGAGGAGCCAGACATGGATGCTGGGAATTTAACTTGGGTCTTCTGCAACAGCAGTATGTACTTTTAACTTCTGAGCCATTTCTCCAGGTCCTAAACATATCTTTAAAATTTTTATATAAAAGAAGAAAAAATTTCTCCTAACTTCACTAGAAGTACCACTATTGTCTATTTGATTTATTACCAAAACACACATTTTGTGTGTATTCTTGGGTAGGAATATTTATGAATACAAAATACTACTTATGTACTTAGTTAATCATACACTTTATGTCATATATAGCTACTGCTTTCCACTTTCAGTTCCTTACTTAATAACCCATCTTTAAGATAATTATGTAACTATTTACAAAAGCTACCTCATTTTTAACTGTTGCTTGAGATTTCATATTATAGACATATAAAAAATGAACCATATTCCTCTACTGAAGAACACTCACATTGCTTCCGTCTTTCCAGTGACGGTGGAGAGGTTTGGATGGTGCAGATCCAGAATAAATTATCTTGACCTGTTTTTAGATCCATTAAACCCATTCATTGTCCACCTGTGTGTGTGATCTGATATCATTTGTGATCATCACATAAAACTTTTGGTATGTATGACCAGGTCACAAGCTTTTGCTCACCCCAAAGCTAACACTGTTACCAGACAGCACATGGTAATACCAGAAGCTGACAGAGGCTTCCCTACTTCACTGTAATCTGCCTATCTGATGCTTCCAACAATGAGTCTGAAAAGCATGTCAGATTATGACTTTCTTTGCTGTATTTGTAGAAAAACTCCAAGAAGTTATGACCACACTGCAACATGGAGTTTAAAGTAACCTAAACCTGTGTTCCCAGACCATAGTTGGCTCTAGAATTAATTATACAAACTATCTCTTCTTTGAGGCGAGAGCTGTAATTAATTAATTAATTACTGTTATTTTATATATTTGGCTCCAGGATAAACTCTATCTCTTTTTGAGGTGAGAGATGTTTTTGTTATTTAATTCATCAGTTAGTCTTTTGATTTTTACATTGACATGTGTTGCTGGATATAGGGACCCGTGTAAGCTAGTCCACCGTTCTGCTACTGAGCTGTGTCTTCAGATCATATACTTGCATTAATATAGGCTTTCTTATTTAAGTGGTTATGTGCTGCAACTCAATATTATGAAAATATTTCCTACATTCTAAGAAACTGGAACTGTTGCTGGACCTCACAGCTAGAGTTAATAATGCAGCATGAAGTCACTTGAAACTAAGATTGCTGTCCTGTTTTGTACTCAGCTTGTTTGCTTAGCTGTCCTTCAAGAGACCAATGTAGCAATGAAGTTTACTTGTCTTGGAATTCCCAGGTAGTCAACTCTTACAATCTCAGCTAATGCATAGCTGCACTCTTAAACTGTGATGTTCTAATAAGCATTTGCCAACAGTAGCAAGTACAGAGGTTGAAAAAAGACCTTCTCAAATTCATTTATGGATATTGATTGATAAATAATGATGTTTGTAGTACTGTTTGCTGTCTGGGACAATTGGGATCATTTGAAAATAATGACTTAATCCATTCATTTTAGTGCAATGTATGAGGACCACGTTTGAGATCCAAAAGATTGGTAAAATGCTTGGCATGGAACCATAAGAGGCGACACGTGCCATGGTCATACCTGGAAGCAAGTGTGATGTGCACATGTGCGTGCACACACAATAAATAAACATTATAAAATATTACTATGGTTTAATAATATTTAGTACCTTTCCTTTTGTTGCATGTGTTTTTGAGTGTAGGTGCATGTATATTTAAGTGAGTGAGCATGTTCAGAAGACTGAGGTTGATGTCCACCACTTCATCTTTATTCAGTGACAGCAACTGAAACTAGAGCTCACTGATTTGCTAAAGTGGCTAGCCAGTAAGCCCCAGGTGTCCTCCTGTCTTTACCTCCCTAACATTGAAATTACAACAATGCACACTATGCTTGGCTTTTAACATGTGTACTGGAGATTCTGGCCAGGTCCTTATGCCAACTGAGCCATTTTCTTATCCCCAATATTTCCATGTATTTGTGGTAATGTTACTACAGTTCATGACCTGATACAGTAAAAAAATGAACAACATTCTTAAATCAATACAGCATCATTAGAAACAAGTGTTTTTGCTTATTGTTTCAAGAAGAATAACAGTGGTGTGCACATATATGCACGTGTACACACACACACACACATATACTTTCTCAGATCTATGGTTTCATTCATTGTAAGATATGTCATTAAGTCCAGGAATTACAATGTGAACAGTGTCTGACTTGAATCTCGTCTTATAATTTTAATGTTGGAAAGTAGTCGGAATCATTTAAAGTACACATTGACTGTGCTAAATATTAGTATCTGTCTGTCTGTCTGTCTAGTGCTGGGGTGATAGCTCGGTGGTTTAAAAGCTTTTCCTATGTAAGGTGTGGGTGTGAGTACAAATCCCCAGAAATTACATAAAAGTCAAATACAGACATGGTGCCTATAAACTCTGTGCTCCTGTGAGGCTGAGCAGAGACAATCAAGAGAAACCTGGAAGCTCTCTGGCCAGGTAACCTAGTATTACACAGCGGGAAAAGAGGAAAGTGTCCCTGTTTGAAACAAGCTGGAGGGCAAAGACTGACACCTGAGGTGGTCCTAATGGCCACACAAGTGCTATCTATTACAAGAATGTGCCCACAGCCACACACGACTGCTTGTGCACATGTACACACAGAGAAAATCCAAACAGATATTTCAGAAGTGATCCTGCTTTTAAGGTTTATAGAGGCTGTTTACCTAAGTCTTATTCATCTGATACCAAATTCCAAAATGAGATGCAATGCAAATACAAGCAGGCAAACAGAAAAGCAAACAGAAGACAAGGGTAGCAGACACAATCCTGTGTCACTGTGAGTTGTCACAGGGGTGGCCCAGCAAGCCCAGTGAGCAAGACTGAGAGAAAATGAACTGTAGAAATGATGATCTTTGTATGAATGCAAGTATACATTTAGATTTAGTAATGCTTATAGTAGGAAAGAAAACAAACCCCAACAACTTTAGCTAAAATAAAAGACATGAAAATTAAGCTCCTTCCTTTTAGTTTGACTCGGGCTGATGACCACATCTCTGCCAAACTTTTCAAAAGTAGGCTTCCCATGGCAAAGGCTTGCCAATAAACACTGTCATTAATCTTGTAAATTCAGATATCAGACTTATTTCTTTGCCCTTGCCCTTACCCTTACCTTACAATGTGTTGGAAGCCTGCAGCTTCCAACTGCAGTAAATCTCAGTCTATCATATTGTTCATCTTTGAGTATGATGGCCCAAGGCCCTGTCTTGTATTTGCTAAAGCCTTCACCATTCAGTTCACAGTAATACTGAGAGAATTTTCAATCAGATAATGAGTGATGCTTGCTGCCACTATAATTCCAGAAATTCATTAGAATTTAGAACTGAGGGCATGAGTGTGGAGGTTACCATGACATTGCAGGTTAGTATCTGCCAAGAATTCAAAGTCCTCTTGGAGATGTCCATTGTCAAATCCACAGAGATGAATTTCATGTATGCTTTTTGTAGAACATGTTAAAACGACACTCCAGTTTTATGCAGTACACCAGATGACCAGAATTTGTTCTCCTTAGAGTCTCAATTTCTAGATGCCCTGAACAGGATTTATAAATGGA
>PVIU01028621.1:0-18700 GCA_004026605.1 Ondatra zibethicus
AGCTCCCAAGGTCCAGTCGAAGAGCAGAAGGTGGGAGAAGATGAGCAAGGAAATCGGGACCAGGAGAGGCTTGTCCACCAACCGTGACAGGGTGCCTGATCAAATGGGAGCTCACCAAATCCAGCTGGACCAGGACTGAATGAGCATATGATCAAACCAGAATGTTAAATTTTGATCAGACAAAATGTACTTGAAATGAGATGTACAGCCTGCATATCTGGTCACACACATACATATATACACACACACATATATCCACATTTATAAAGGTTGACGTAAATCAGCATAAAAAGGACTCAATTGAATTCTCTCAAATTCTGTTTTCATTGCCAACATGTTCTCATGACAATTCTCTTAGCTCAAACTAGAAAATGTAATTTTATGGTGCTGATATTAATTTTGTAGTAATAATGGGAATTTTACAGAGGAACTCAACTTCTACTGTCATAGTGGTATTGCAGATTAGCAGTCAGGCTACATGGGGGAAAGAACAGAGCCTCAAAACATTTTATTGAATAGGAAGGATGATTAAATTTCTTTTCTATACCTGTTTCTTATCCTGCAGATCACGGACACAGAATTCTCAAGTTAGACAAAAATATGAATGCCCTTGGTAAAGTTTAAATACCATAGGTTCTAGGAACATTAGGCTTTTTAGCCTAAGTAGCAATATATTAGACTTTTTTGAGATGGGGATAAAATTCTTGTATCTTGTTAGAAAATATTGCCACTTTTGCCAAAAATAAAACAAATGATTTAAGTTCTTCCCCATACCTGTTTCATATCATGCAGATCATTGTCTCAGAAGTCTCAATTTAGAAGCTACTCACACATCACTTAGGAGACATTAGTCTTAAGATATTTCATTTCCATTAAACGACTAAATGAAAAACATGAACTCAGTTAATAAAATTCTATTGATACTTAATCTGACAATGAAAAGTGCTTATGTTTGAGCAGAGCCTAGGCAGTACTCTTCTGTGATCTCAGCACCTGAGAGATTGAGATGGGGGACTAAGGTCAAGGCTACATAGCCAAATTCTAAATAAAACAAATAAACAAAAATAGGGGCCTTGAATTCACCTGACAAATGAGATGTCTTTGTTAGTTTCAGCAAGAGTCTCCTAAACACCAAAACTTGTAATAGATTAAAAGCTGGGCATGTTAGTGAACACATATAGTACCGGCAACTCAGAATGCTATGTGGGAAGTAATCTTAAGTACAGCAGTTTAGGTCAGCCTTGGAAGTGTAGTGTAATTGTTTTTTCCAAAATAATATGTGTATATGAAAAATTATACTGATTCCCATTATTTTGTACCTTAACTAAATATTTAATTTAAAATAATCTTGAGAACTATGAAATATTTTGTACAAAATTGCATGCAAAGTCCCTGGGCTTGATCCTTAACTCTTCAAAAATAAATATAAATAACTAAACATAGAAATAAAATAAATAACAGACTTATATATGATTAAGCATTTATGAATTTAGCCCTTCTTTAATCACAGACTATATTACTCCATTCATTAGAGTAATACAAAAAATGACAGGGGATAAGTGTTTTACCTGATACAGATGTGAGAAAATTAAGACCTCAAACACAGCAAGAGTTGAATATCTATGCAATTCTACTAGGAAAAAAGGAGCAAATTGTAAATGAGATAAGGCTGAATAACTCTGGCTCTTTTCATTGACTGGGTGACATACAGAGTAGGACATTAAGGGTTAACCTATCATATGTGCAAATTTCCTTTATCATCTTGCTGTCCATAATGATATTCTTCTTCTAAACTAGGTAGGCAACTTTCACATGGGAATTTTTGGCCCCTGGCTTTAAAAAACAATTATTTTCAATAATTATTCATTTTGAGTAATTAAACAATTTCAAATTAAAGGTTATTTTGCATAGATCGAAATATGATGTTTTTATGCAAATGGTAATTTTAAAAATTTTAGAGAGAGTAGTAGTATTTAATATAGATATTGAACTATGAAATAATTATTAAGGCTAGGAAACATTTATCAATGACATTTGCAAATATAAGTGGGCTCTCTGTGTTGTTTAATATGCTGCTATTTCTAAATGTATTTTTATTTGAATTACATCAGTATCACCCTCCCTGGCAACTACCCTCTCTTAACATGTCTCCCCGACTATCAAGTTGATAGCTTCTTTTCAATTGATTATTATTGTTGCCTGCATATATGTTTATATGTATACATACACATATATGCAAATTACAAAGTGTAAAATAAAATGAAGCTCTCTGCCCTGGGGATTACGTTGAGATTTTTTTCTATCTGTGAAAGGATGTTTTGGGCTGCAAGCATAGCTCAAAGACACAACAGCACTCTAGCACATCTAAGGCCCTGATCTCAAGCCCCATCGTGACAAAAAAAAAGTTAGAGAAAGGAAAAAAGCATATTTTTAAGCTTTCTGCTGTCTAAGTTTTTTAGAAATGACTCCTATTAATCCTCATAAGAAACAAATCTTTGCTTTTTTGTTTAGCAAGGAGAAAGGAAAAATAATCTATGGGTTATTTAGAGATAAGACTTTTTTCTTCTCCATTCTTCTTCTTTCCCTAATATATTCCTAGCCCCCAGAATTTTCTCATCATGTCATGCGAACTGTAAAATGCCCGATCAGAGGATTCATTCTAAGTTTCTGCCTTAAGGTTGTTTTCCTATAAGAAACAGGATAGGTTAATGCCTGTAATTATTGGAAAAAATAAATAATTTTCCCTAGCAGCTCCTCTTTCTGTCAAATTGAAAAATATATAATGATGCTGATAGCCCAAGCAGTGGCACTTATTCCATATATTACTGATGAGAATGTAATAATGTGAGATGCAATTATGATTGATCCTAGTCAGACCAAGCGCGTTGGAGATGTCACGACTCCACGCCACTCTTAGAAATCTGATGAAACATTTCAGCTTGGGAAATACAAGTTGTGTTTTAAACCAGTTTTAACCCATCAGTGGTTATGTCACATGGAAAAGATAAATATTCTGTCTGTGGCGTTCCTTACAGCACATGCTGAAACAGAAATGAACATGATAGGTTAACATAGAGATGATTTATCTTTATAATATTATTAAATTTTGCCAGCATATCATTTAACTACTTAAAAACTCTTACATACAAATGTCTCTGAATGCTACAGAGGGACTTCTAAATCTTCCTGCATTGAAAAAATCTTTAGCAAATATTAGCCAAAGTTTCATCCTGTGAAAGGGTGGGGGAGAAACAGGGCCTCAGCATCCATTCAATTTAGACTTTGGCAAAGACTAATGTTTTAAGAGTCTCAGGCAATGAGAACGTAGCAAATGAATTTGCTCTATGTTCAAACTATTTTACTTTTTAGAAGTATACATTTTTACACTTAAATTTTTATGAAACTATCTTTTAAAATGCCAACATTCTATTGGAAATTTCTCCTAATTGATAAGCCCCAATTTCTAAGAAAAGTGGAGATATATTTATTAATGCAAATTATATATATTTTGATAACTTAATACTTTCAGATGAATGTTATTAACAAATTTCATAATATTTGTAGTTATGATAAATATTAACTAGTTCAGTGGTTTTATATTTGGGCATCAGTTTTATCTTAGAAAGTCACTGAAATAGCCAAGTGTGTTTGGTGTTGTGATCCCTTCACACGCTTTAGAAAATCAAATGCTTCATCAAACTAGATATTTTACTAACTGAAGGAAAAGTTTCTTGAGAACTTTTGGCTGACAGTTAAGTAGAGGATTAGAGTTAAAAGACTACATTATTTACAGAGTTATTTTCTGTCCTGGAATTGCATACCTTTCACAAAAGGCAAGAATGCTTAGCAGGGTTAGGTGCTGCCTAGTTCCTAGGGAGTTCACCGTGGATTTCATCTACAACAAAGAGACAAGTGTGTGCTCTGTAATACACTATTTTCTTCTTCCCACTCAAAATGTAGTAAAAGAAAATACTTCTTAGTTTATAGTCTTGAAATGTTAAAAACATACTTTTATTTCAGTTACATTGATATTCTTGGATATTTCTTGGAATGGGGAAATATTTTTATAATGGAAAGGAGACAAATAATTGCCATTTTGTGAGGCTACTTAAAAACACACTAAGAATGAGTGTAAAAGTGCTTTTGGGATATAAAGTATTACAGCATTTTCACCAAAATACCAAATTACAAAAACAGGAATGGTAGTGGGAGGATTTCATTTATCACTATATTGTTTCAAAAATATGTCTTTATAGAAAAAGAACTAAAACAAGATACTTCCAAAAGCAACTGGTATAGATGAATTTCTTTTTTTTATTTTTATTTTTTTCCCATTCAAAAACATAATTAAATAAATAAAATTTTTACATTTCTTCCCCTTCTCCCGGTCCCCTCCTGCTACCCCCCATCCCTCCTCCCTCCCCCTTCTTCCTTAAAGAAGGCATGGTGCCCTGCCCTGTTGTATTATCTTTTTGGTATAGATGAATTTCAGCTCTATATTTTTTCTTCAGGGCTAGTCAGGTAAGAATTTTATATGGTCCATACATAGATGCAAAACAATAAAGAAACAAAATATATCAATTAATAACAAGATGAAGGTTAGTGTCATGGAAAGAATAATAAAGAACAATGATATAGTTTTTTTCTTATACTTATGATATTTCATTGATTTTGAATCTGATATTTTTGAAAGGCTATAATCATGTTCTTAAAAGATATGGTGTGCATCATTCATTTATACTATAAATACCACTCATTTTATCATTAATAAATGCTATGATGTATTATTAGTGGACCTGATAACAAGAAACTCTTATTATGAGTTCCAAAGGTCATGGGCTAATTAAGTCATCCCATTCCACAAGAAGAATAGTTAATTATCTTTATTACACAGTCTACAAGGAAGATATGAATATACTGTTCATTTCACAACATCAGTTGTACATGAATCCTGCCCTTGAACCAGTCTTTTTGCATTTATGACATCTTAAAGGACTGACTATAGGAATAATGAATTTATCAATGAAATGCTAACTTACTATTATTATTATGCTGACACACCACTCAAGGATTAGATTGTTTTGCCCATAATGATAAAAAATCAAGTTTACCATTAACATAACCAGCAACCAGGAAGACTGTTAATTTCTAGATTGGTTAGATGTCAAATATCTGTCTAACACCATACTGTTTAACACCATCTGTTTAACATTGGCTAAAACCATTTTCATGGATTCAGTGGTCTTTAGAAATGAAAGTAACCTAGTTCAATTGTTTAATCTCATGCAGAAAAAAATGAAGATTAAATGAAATTTTTGCCTAACCTTTAATCTCCCCCTTTTAATAAAGTCATAGTCAAGTCCAAAAAACTTCATAACATGAAGCCCTCAATAAAAGGCAGTTGTGATTACGAGCAAATTTCTGTTAAAGCAGCAATACAAACGAGGGTCAGCTTTGCTAACTTTACATCTAACTTTTCCTATTGGTACATGTTAAAAAGAATCATTTATTCATAAAGCACTATAATATTTAAACTAATGACCAGATTGGGATATAGGAACCCTTGAACTGAAAAAATTATTTTGTCTTATGTAGTGTGTTTGCCACTACTGAGCACGTAAACAGTTTGGAACTATTTTCCTTCAGTGAGAAGTACATTCTACTGTTGCTTTCAAGGGGTTTCCATGGGTAGCTTTTGATAATAAATTATTAGACTGTCTTGCAGTAAAGCTTGGAAGTTCAGGTCTAGCTTGTTCTTGGAGAATTATTTCTGCAAGCCTATTAGAGTGGGTAAAGTTGTTATTTTGATGAAAAGAATGAATTGTGAAGTCATTTTTTTAGCATAACATTTTAAAATATCTACAGTTTTAAATAGTTTAAGTACCTTAGCAAGTATGCAAAGCTAGAAAAGGAGGAAAATTTGACTGATATTACTTCTAGCCTGTATATTTATACATTTCAATAAAACAAATTTTATCATGTCATTTAAGAAAGAATAGAAAGCAGATTTTTGTCACAAAGGAGTGCAACAAAATACATTATATATCTATTGTGTTTTTGTAATACAGTGTTTCACATACCAACAAAATAAACTAATAATGACATATAAGGTTTACATTGCTCTAATTTTGAAAATAATAAAAAAATTCGCATTACTATAATCCTTGTAATTTCAATAGCTTAAGTTTTTCTTAAGTCAATTAAATTTTATGTAAAATACTAAATGTGAAGTCAGTGGCTGAAGTGATTACCAGTTTTAAAATATAGTCAAACTAGTTAATAACACTGACTTTATTATATTCAAGATTAGAAGATACTTAGCAAATTCAAAAGACTATTACTGTGTTTTACACCAACAATGATTTCTTCCAAGAAGAGTTTAGAGCTCACTTTGAAAAATACTATACAGAACAGTTACTTATTATATGTCAAAAGAAATAAAATAGAAAATACACATGGAAGACAATTTTCAGGAATTTTGTTTAGAAAACAATTTTTTAAACATTGGTTCACACAAACAATGATGTTTGTACTTTCATAATTAACTGAGGGCACCATTCTTTGTGTAGTAATCTATCCAAATTTCAAATATTGTATTACATTTCCACATTTGATAGTTTAAATGTTTTTTTTTCTTTTGAGACAGGGTCTCATTATGTTGCCCAGGCTGGCACTTAACAATAGGTCCTGCTACATCAAACATAAATCCAGGGATTACAGATGTATATCGCCATGCCTGGTTTGAATGTCTTGTGATGTCTTCTCAAAAGACCTCTACCTTAGCATTTAGTAATATATTGCTTATAAAATGTTATTTAATTTTTGTTTCCTTTTTAATTCTTTAACAGTAGTTAGTCGACATCTAACATATTTTTATATTACATTGCTGACAATTATGTCTAGGTTTGCCTAAGTTATAAAGAAAATTGAAATTGATAGAATCTATAAAAACTTGTAGTATAATTTCAATTTCAATATTTTCTCCTGGTGCTGGGGATAGGACTCAGTGCATAAGGCCTGCTAAGCAAGCACTTAGCCATTAAACTATGTCCTCAGCTTCCCAGAGTAATTTAAATTTGGAAAAACATAACACCTTTAGTCAACTAAGCAAGATAGGCAGTTGATAGATAAATTTAAGTTACAATGGAGACTTTTCAGCCTTCTGGTTTCTTAATGTACAAATTATTGCATTAACTTTACAAACAATTACTTTATGACATGTCATTTTGGTGCTTTGAGCTTTTCTCATTTTGTAATATGCTCCTGAACTTTACTGGCATTCTCTGTAGAATGTCTGTAAATGTTAAGTCAACCATCAGTGTAAAGTACAGCACTATAAAAAATGTTGACCTGAAAGTCACAAGCATTGCAGGAAAATGCTATACCATGGGTTTATGGTATTCATAGTTCTCATGAGTTTGAAAGAGAGCAAGGAGGGCTATATGGAAGAGATTGAAGGGAGGAAATAGAAGGAGAAAATAAGTCAAAGAAATAAGAAAATAAAATAGATTTCATTAGCTACTGTAACCATGCATAAGTAACTATGGCATGTTTTACCACCACTTTATAATTTAGCAGTCGGGTTTGATAATGAGAAAAGTTGCACTTGCAGTACTTGCTCTCAGAAAATGCTCTTGTCATTCTGAAATGGTGAAGGTGTCACTAAAATTAGGGAAATTAAGTAATTAACTGTAGAGGAAAAGTTAAGGATTAGTAGACTTTTCTTTCATTTCTAGCCATAGAAATGTGAATGTGAATGAACTTTTCATCCTTAAGTCAACTCATTACATGGAAAGACATAATACTGAAAGGGTGAAGGAAATAGAAAAGACTAAAATTTTATGCATTACTCCTTTTTTAACCAATTCTTGATCATCTTACAAATTTGACCTATTATAAGGAAGCTTTAGGAAAAATAACTGAGCCTCAATGAGATGTTTATTCTCAGAACTCCTTAACATTTACTGTGTATTTCCTTCATACGATGCACTTGGCTGACAACTGCCCAATTTTTTCCTGTAGACTTCTCACTGAAGCATGATTACTTGATCTCACGTCCCCACAATAAGCCTTTACTACAAAATAAACATTCATTAAAAATGGAAAACAACACCAAATACGTGAATACATTCCAGTATTCCCATCACTTGAACAGAGAAAGACAGTAGGATTCCAAGTTAGAGGCCACACTTGACTACATAACTAGCCAACTTCAACTGCTTGGCGAGATACTACCTCTAACGAATAAAGGAAAACAATATTGATAATTAAACAACAATAACTTTTATTGTACAAAGCTTAAAAAAGACAGAGTGCTGAGTTTGTTGTTGTTGTTTTAATTTATTGGTGTTTTTTTTGAAAAATACCAATCCAAGTTCCCATTCCCTCCCCTCTTTCCATTCCCTACACACACCCTCCCACCCCACCCCATCCAATCCTCAGAGAGGGTAAGGCACATTGCTTTGTAGAAGGTCCAAGGCCCTCCCTACAAGGTATACATCCAAAGAGAATAGGATCCCCAAAAGCCAATACATATAGTAGGGATAAATCCTGGTGTCACTGCCAGGGGCCCCTCAGTTTGCCCCAGTCATGCAACTGTCAACTACATTCGGAGGAACTAGTTTGGTCCTATGCTTGTTCCTTCCAAGTCCAGCTGGAGTTCATCAGCTCCTATTAGCTCAGGCAAACTGTTTCAGTAGGTGTACTCATCATGGTCTTGACCTCTTTGCTCATATTCTCATTCCTTCTACTCTTCAACTGGACTGTGGAAGCTCAGTCCAGTGCTCTGATGTGAGTCTCTGGAGGGTTGAGTTTTTGAAAATCTCTACTATTGTGCTGTGAGACAAAGCCATCAAATTTTCATTTCCACTCTCATTAGAAGATGGAGGTTGGCAGAAAGCTGATTAAGCATTCCTGAAAACACTGCATCTGAATGCAAGAAAACTTCATCTTTCAGCTACTTCTCTGAAGCCATGAACCGTTTCACTCAAGTGACCGAAAACATGAAAATATTTTTGTTTTTACCATGATAATAATTCACAAGAGAAGAAAGCAATATAGTGAAGAGGAAGGGAATCATTCACAGCCTTGGAGAATCAGAGCAAAAGTCATATTCTGTCTGAAGCAGGTCATGTTTACAGTAGAAAAGTTTACTGTCTCTAAACCAGAGGCAAATGGAGCTTGTGACAACTGGTTTGCAGTAAGGAATTAAGAAAGGAAGATCTATAAAAAAATTGCTTAGTTTATAAATAGCTTTATAATTTAGACAGATTAGCTTTAAAATAAACTACTACACAGCTGGCTTACGTCCTGTTTTATTATCATTAACATCTTCCTCTGCAGACTTATCTTCTTGGGTAATCAGTATGATTCAAAAGTTGTACTTAAGTTGAATAGAAAATGCAATTTAGTCTAATACAATCTATTCTAACTGACATTCCACTTACCTAGAGTCCAGAATGACATGAACAGAGTTTCTTGAACTACAATGGGATGAACAAAATTTTGTGCTGTAAACTAATAAAGAAACAGGATTGTTTTGCTTTATTTTGTTGAAACAGGTTTTTTTCTCCGTATTTTGACAGGATCTCATAATGTACTCCTGGTTAGTGAGATGGTTACTATGTAACCTCCGGGTAGCCTTGCATTTGTGGCAATCTTCTTGTCCCAAACCTCTTGAGTGCTGAAATTAATACCATACTCCAGTAGAGAAAGGATCTTGTTATGTTGCCCTGTTTGGCCTCTAACTCCTATGATTAAATAGCCAGAGCTGAAGGAGTGCACCAGAAAGTTCAACTTAAATAAACCCTTAAATTGTAATGTGTTATTTATGTGAGTATTTGTGTGTGCATGTGTACCATGGTGCACATGTGGAAGTCAGGGGACAACTTGCTGGCATCAGAACTTTTTTCACCATGTTGGACCCAAAAGTTGAACTGGGGACATCAAGTTTGATAACAAGCACTTTTTGTCAGAGAGCCATCCAGTCAGCCTCAATAACATCTTTGATTAGCAAATCAAACTTAGTGGTATTTACCAGTAAAATTTGGTCAACTAACAGACAGTCTTGACTGACAATAAAATCACCCAGAATTGCCTTACCATGGACTGAGCAAATACAAATGCAAAACAGAACCATGTCTTTTAAAAGTGAGAGAGCATGGGATTTGTAACTCATAAACTGACTCATTGCAGGTAAAACAAGGCAAAATTAGGCTGTGAATATTTGCTTTAATTTTAACACAACAATAATCTCTATATTAGTACGTTAGTTGACTAGAATGACAGTAAAGTAGGTTAAGTTTAGTTTATGGCACAATTTTTATTGTTTTTAAATTGTTTTTATTGAGCTGTATATTTTTCTCTGCTCTGCTTCCTTTCCCTGCCCTTCTATACTCTCCCATGATCCCCAAACTCCCAACTTTTTCTACTTCCCACATAGATTAGATCCATGTATGTCTCTCTTAGGGTCCTCTTTGTTGTCTAGGTTTTCTGAGATTTTGGATTGTGGGCTGGTTTTCCTTTGCTTTGTGTCTAAAACCCACTTGTGAGTGAGTACATATTATATTTGTCTCTCTGGGTCTTGGATACCGCACTCAGTATGATGTTTTCTAGATGCATTCATTTGACCACAAATTTCAAGATGTCATTATTTTTCTCACTGTTTAGTACTCCATTATGTAAATGTAGCCCATCTTTTTTACCGATTCTTTGGTCCAGGGGCATTTAGGTTGTTTCCAGGTTCTAGCTATGACAAATAATGCTGCTATGAATATAGTTGAGCACATGTCCTTGTGGTATATACCCAAAAGAGGTATTTCTGGGTCTTGAGATAGGTTTTTCCCTAATTTTCTGAGAAATCATTATACTGATTTCCAAAGGGGCTGTACCAATTTGCACTCCCACTAGCAATGGAGGAGTGTTCACTTTACCCCACAACCTCTTCAGCATAAGGTGTCATCGGTGTTTTTGATCTTGGCCCTGCTGACATGTATAAGATGGAATCACAGAGATGTTTGATGTACAATTCCCTGATAGCTAAAGATGTTGAGCATTTCCTTAAGTGTCTTTCAGCCATTTTAGATTCCTCTGTTGAGAGTTCTCTGTTTAGGTCTGTACTCCATGTTTTATTGTAGTATTTGTTCTTTTCACGACCAATTTCTTGAGTTCTTTGTATATTTTGGAGATCAGCCCTCTGTCTGATGTGGGGTTGGTGAAGATCTTTTCCCATTCTGTAGGCTGCTGTTTTGTCCTGTTGACCGTGTCCTTTGCTTTACATAAGCTTCTCAGTTTTAGAAGGGTCCCATTTATTAATTGTTGCTCTCAGTGTTTGTGCTACTTGGGTTATATTTAGGAAGTTGATTCCTGTGCCAATGCATCCAAGTGTACTTCCCACTTTCTCTTCTTTGAGGTTCAGTGTGGATGGATTTTTGTTGAGGCTTTGATCCACTTGAACTTGAGTTTTATACATGACAAGAGGCATGGATCTATTTTCATTCTTCTATATGGTGCTATCCAGTCTTGACAGCACCATTTGTTGAATATGCTTTCTTTTTTTCTGCCCTAGACCATGGGAGATCTTTCCATTTCTGGTGTCTTCTTCATTTTCTTTCTTCAAAGACTTAAAGTTCTTGTCATGCAGGTCTTTCACTTGTTTAATTAGAGCTACTCCAAGATATTTTATGTTATTTGTGGCTATTGTGAAGGGTGATGTTTCTCTGATTTCTTTCTCAGTCCATTTATCACAGAATTTTTTAAGTGAAATTGTTTGCGGCTATTACTGAGAACATTGCCTGTCATTTTGAGATAACTCATCATTTATAAAATTCACTATTTATAAAAGGTATCAATTTGACAAGTCTGCAGACATGCTTAATTTAAAAATATATTCAAATAATAGAACAGCAATGCTGAGATTTCTGCACAGTCTCCACAAAAGCATCTGTTGTGTCTACCACTATTTTGGAAAGTCTGTTTCCTGGATGAAGAATTATTTTGGTCAACATATTTGAGCAACATCCCCAGAAAGATTGCTTTTCCCTTATGGTAAAAAGATGATCATGACAGTTTTTTGACTTTTGGGAGATGTGAAAGTGGACAGTTGGTAGTGCTTCCAATTTTCAGCCCAACCATTTTCTACTCTAAATATCTAGGGCAAGAACTGTATATTTAACACAAGGAAGTTGCTAGCACTGTGCCAGGTTTTCTAGTTTGCCTTCCTTTGTTTCTCTTCCTCTCTGGAAAGTAACAAACAAAAAGTAAAGCTACAACTGCATCATTTTGATTGTATGCCATCTGTTTGATTCGATATTCCACTACATATTTATTTCTTCAACATTCTTTTATTTCACATTTACATCTAACAAGAATTTTTATAAAAATACAATACAATGAGAAAATTTGAATTTAAAACATCGTAGGGATAGATAAGCTGTAATGGACTCATGCACTGTTTACTGAGCAAATTAAGAACTAAGTAGTAAGCTGTTTGGAGGGAATATAATATACAGCTTTATTCTTTGATATTTAGCAGAAAATTGACATTAGAAATTTATAATGGAGTTAATACAGGTTAAAGCAATAAGCATGCAATCTTTGCCTAACCCATTTTCTAACAAATGCATTAATAGTTTAACACAGTGCTAGGGAACGAATTGAGGATCATGCAATAAGTTTAATATGTTAATAAAAATATACAGCTTGCAAGCTAAGCTGATATATGTTATGGCACAGTACACTGCCTGCTGTTAGACGGAAGTTAACTCATTAAACTGGTACCCTCTTTATAATAGCAACTTTTGGATACCTATTACAGAATACCTAACAGAATCACCTCATTGAGAAAATTTGTTTTGGTCCATGGTTTCAGTGATATCTCGGTCAATCTTGCCAGGAAGGCATGATGGAGTTCATGGTAGTGGCAGTGTGATATGGTAGATATTCATAAGGCACAGACCAGGATGCACAGAAATTGAGCTTAAATGAGAATTAAGTCACCTTCAAAGCCTGCCACAGGTGACCTATTTTCATCACAGCTTTCCAAACTAACAATGGAAGCTGGAAACAAGCATTCAAATATAAGCCTATGGGAGACAATTCATATTCGAACCATAATGCACTTTAATAGATCTTAATATTTGTATTTTCATCACAGTTACAATTATTGTAATAATTATTTTATTATTATTATTTATGATTATCAACATTTATAACCCTCTGACACTAACATTAGCACTATCTCTATTTTAAACAAGAAGAAATTAAGGATAGAAGTGGTTACAAACCTTGAAGAACTAAATCATATCAACATAGTGATAGGAATTGTTATTCAAATAATTATTATAGCATTTCTTTCTGTTTGACTTAGAAAAATGTGGGTAGTCATTTAGAGGTAATCATATAAAAATCAATGCCAAACAACATTTTCGAGCTAGAAATGAGCATGTATTCATGAGTTATACATAACTGAGACAAAAGGAAAATCCCACTCACTGATACTATTAAAAGTTATGAGTTAGTATGAGCTATGGGAGCTACTGGACTTAGGAATCAGGCTTATTTGGTCCCTGTCACAAAATGTAAGTTAGGCAGGAGCTCTGCATTAAAACTAAAGTGTGCCTGAATCTCATTTAACCTTTTATAATTTTTTTTTTATCAGCTCGGAGTCTTTCACAAGCTTTAAACAAGTTAATTTGCTGAAAATCATTTTTTCTTCTCTTCTCATTAATATAGTCACCTTAGAATCATTAGCAAAGTATAATTTTTAGTCCTTATAGCTAAAAAGAAAAAGGTAAAGTTTCTATATTGAGCATGTTTTAACTAAAACTTACCCTAATTCTATTAGTGGTCTACTAGATATTTTTCAGCAATTAAAACTGCATTCATCAATTTTTTTTATTTTCTTCTTCTTAGTTCTATAAATAATTTTAGCTGGACAGATATTAATGCAGTTCCAACAATTTGTTTGATATGTTAAGAATATAGTATTAAGTATCTATAGCCATAAAATGAGACATGGTTTGGATTCTCTTGATTGATTGCATATTTTTTCACATGAAAAAATGACTTCTAAATATATTGGTATAAAAGAACAGACTATTGTATAGAATTTATTTTGCCTGACATCTATTGCTGGTGAAAAAATAACATCTATACATCTTATTAATAGAATTGATCCTAGCTCAGAATTCTTTAAACATTAGGAGCAATGGTGATATTATAGAACAATATTGAGGCTTTAATTTCCTACCTCGATAGAGAAGTTTCTAGATCTTCTCAAAGAGAAATATTACATTTTCTGTAAGATATTATCTTTATTTTCACAAAGTACTTCTCTCTGGAGAAAGAGCTATCAATTTTGACTTCAGAAGTATCTTTATACTTTGCATATATTCAGCTTGACTATCAAAAAGAGCAATCCACTTATCTCCAAAATGTGGTAAATTATAAGGTAAGCATTCTATTTCAAAAGGAAGATAATTTTAATAGTCATCATATATCCTTACTTTAAAAAGAACATTTCAGAAATGACTATTTCTACCCACTGACTTTAATACAATAACTGCTATTATTGATCACGTATATATTCAGCAGCGTAGAAAACGCACAGATTTATTAGTATTTCCAAGAGGGGTAGTCATACTTGATATTTTCTTTTTAAAATTAAGTAGATATACCCTATTACATATTAATGAAAGCATTTAAGCATTTAATTGGGGTTTTGTTTTGTTTGTTTGTTTGTTTGTTTTGTTTTTCAAGACAGGGTTTCTCTGTGGCTTTGGAGCCTGTCCTGGAACTAGCTCTGTAGACCAGGCTGGTCTCAAACTCACAGAGATCCACCTGCCTCTGCTGCCCAAGTGCTGGGATTAAAGGCGTGCACCACCACCGCCCGGTGCATGTAAGCATTTAAGTATGTTCATTGTCAGAAGCATACGGTTGGGATATCAGAATAGAGTTAATTCTCTCTCAATATAGCATTTAAATTTTCTTCTGATTTTTACTTTTACCTATTACTGTATGGGGTGTGTTGCTTATACTTTATTTCTTGAGTGTCTAACATGTACATTGGAGCATAAAGTAAATACAAAAAGAACTATGAAAAGATCCATGTGAATGGGACCCTGTGAAGAGAGTTCAGTGGAAGGAGAGACTATTTCCTTCTTTCAAGAATCACATAAGTAAAAAGCAATCTATATTTTGTTATTATTCATAAATAATAATAGAATGTGCTCTCAGTTAACTTTTCACATTAGTAGTCCATACAGGAATAGGTAAAATACAAATCCAAAGATAAAATTTCAAATATGTTGAGATAATTTACTCCATTTTTATATTCCAACTACATGCTTTGGGTAATTAACATATGCATAAATAAGATATCACATAAAGAGAGGGAATGTTTCAATATTTTTTCTTGTTTGCTAGGAATACAGGGAGGAATCCAGAAAAGAAAATAGGCAGAGAGAGGAAAGCGATACAGAAGGAGGCTGAGGGAAGAGTATAGCATAGTGGGATGCACATCTATATTAAGGAATATTTAATAGATTGCAATGATTACTACAAGAGTCCATGAGAACTATCACAGTATGGCATGCCTTTAAGGAGACCCTCTCCTAATGAGCTATCTCTATGTTTTGTTTTTCTTTTCCTTTAATAGTTTTAATTTTAATTTTTTTAAGACAGGCCTTGATATGTGGCCAATGCTGTCCTTGAACTTCTAGATCAGCTCTTCCAAACAGCAGCATATGCTAAAATTTCGGGGCCAGTAAGTCTTTGCAGCAGATAGTTGTCCAATGCACTATAATTTGGTTTCAGATTTCCTGGCCTATCCCATCAGATACCATTTGTGATGCTTTTCAGTCATGCTGAGCAAAAAAGTCTACTCCACACAGTTTTAAATATCTCCTGATGGGCAAAATTATACTCAGTTGAGATTCACTAACCTAGGAGATAAATATGTCAGCTAGAGTGAAGCTATAATTTAAAAGATAAAAGACAATCAGCAGACCCATAGACATTCACAAATAGGTGTCAAATGAAAAACAGAAATTTATATTTAATATATGGATAATCAACTGTGCTATACGTAAGATGATGTTCATGGATATTTAAACATCTGCCCTGCACTTACCTGATGCTTCTCTTTGAAGGAACACTTACAGTGTCTCTGAGTAAATTTCTTTCCATTTATCCTATTCCCAAGATTACTACATTGCTGACTTTAATCAGGGTGAAACTGCCTAATGAACTCATCAAAATATTCAGTTATAATTGCATTAACTAAAGAGTTAAATGCTTTAGTTTTTCACTGTGGTCCATCAACCATTCTCCTGGCCATGACATACTGACATGAATGTTTGAAGTTGGCAGGAAGCATGAATAGTGTTCTAATTAAATATGAAAACAAGGAGAAAAGAAGCCACTAATGAAAAAATGTTGATCTTTTACACAGTGAGTAATGATTGAAACGTATATGCTTCCTTACCTATGAAAAACTAGGCAAAAGATAATCTAAGCACAACTCTAGTATAAAAACCCGGTAGCTTGTGTTCAAGACATAATATTAATCATTTGTCAAGCATGGCTTCATTTTCTTTCTGAAAGCTGTAAAAAGGAATATTGTTTTGGTTTTTTTTTTTTAGTACAGATTTCAGAGTGCCTACATCAGCTTTTTTCCATGGCAATATGATATTGTTTATCCATGAGCAAATAAGATAATTAATAAAATTGCTTATTATCCCTTACTGTTGAAAGCTTGAAAGGGAATATATGTTATTCTACAAGGTTCCTTTTCCTCTGTTTATTAGTGATCTACATATGCTTAAATACAGGTTTTTTTTCCACAGAATTTCTTTATTTTCTTCAGTTTTGTGAAGACTCAAAATAAATCCCATCTGCTTGTGTTTTATAAAACACTGAGTTATATATATTCAAAGCCCTGTTCATTTTATTCTACAGCTAAATATTTATAGGACAGCTTTAGTACTGAAGTGTCTAACAAAAAGTATACAGACAGATCATAGAGCCCACCATTTCAAATGCTTAAGTAGATCATCTATTTTACTGTTTCATAAGCCTAGTGTAACCCAATTGACTTTCATTCTCCTTTACACACCTTTGAATATATCTTCTAAACAAATCACTTTAGAAATGACAGCCAACTCACGGTGACTTTTATGAAATATACCGATTGAGAGTAATATAGCCCACAAAGTGATTAAGTTTAGATATTGTCATTTGCTACCTTTGGATTAATTTATTTGGTCAACAAATGTGGTTTTCCTCCTCTGTCAATTTTGATCCAGCTCAACATATGGAATGTTTATTGATGGCTTACAAATTTGTACTATGAGCAAAAATCACAGTTGTTTTGATTCTACTTATACTTTGGGATATATTCTTTTCTTAAATTAATTGGGTATTGTGTACTTGGAGTATTTGGCGCACAGAGAACAAGAAAAATTTATTTCAGTTATCTAAGTAGGTCATTAATATGTAATATATAGTTTTAGATTTTTACATTTTATCATTAGGAATAAAATCTTAATGATTTACAAAAAATATATTTTATTTAATATATAGTGCCTTTCTAGTCATCTGATTAATCCTGAAATGAAATCAGGAGGATAATTAATATTAATCAGATGTTTAGTCTTCATCTCAGTATCTAAATTAGATCCAGGATTTACATAATGAATGCTCCACTTAGCAACACAGCGTTGGCTCCCAACCCATTTTCCAAAGGAGTATATAAAAATCTGAGTTGAGCTAGAATACTGCATCTATATTGCAGTAAAATTTAATTGCACGCACCATATTTTCTCCAACTTCAACATTAACTACTGTGATTTTTTCTTATGTAAACACACACATCATTATCAGAATAAAATATTTTTATACAAAAATGACTTTTTAATTTTGTATGTTTTCATGAATTTAATAATCTATAACAATCTTGTTACTTTTATTTCATAATGACAGCTTTCTGGAACGCTATACATATGCATATCATTACACACATCCTGATATCCTAGGGTATTCCATTAACTACAGATTTAATATGAACCTGTTAACAGAGTTTTCTGTGTTGAAGGCTATGGTATCACAGGGACAAATGTTACAGACAATGCATAAAATATCTTAACTATTTCTCCTTTTTGTTCATTTAATAATGTTTCCCTGAACTGCTCTTAAGAAATAATTCTCTCTTTTTCAATATTGAACTTTTAGACTATTGGCAAAGTCATAATGAATGACAATATTGGAGGTGAGAAATAATTCTACATTTTTCTTGATACTGTGTTTTATAAAACAAAGTCTACACAGTTGTCTGTTTGCATTGAATATGTTGAAATCAATACTTATGGCTGAGAGTTGGCCAGGTGCTGTTTCTACTAGTTCACTTCATTCCTTTCTTGTTCCATGATAGAAATATTATGTTGAACTCAGTAAATATTCCTAGATGCTGACTGCTACCTGAGTCTGTAGCAATGAGGTGCGGGAGCCTGCTTTTCCTCCCGGCGGCCACCCGGCTCCCTCTGCCTGGTGCCTGGCTAGCTTATACCCGAAATAATTACACGGAAATGTATTCATTGAAATACTGCCTGGCCCATTAGTTCTAGCCTCTTATTGGCTAACTCTCATATATTTGTTTAACCCATTTCTAATAATCTGTGTGTCACCACGAGTTGTGGCTTACCGG
>PVIU01028622.1:0-18699 GCA_004026605.1 Ondatra zibethicus
CCGGGAGAAGGGGAAGAAAGGAAAAAAAATTTATTTCTTTAATTATGTTCTTGAATGGAAAAAATAAAACAAAACAATGTATGGAAAAAAAACAAATAACCTTATGCAATTGAGCAGGTTACATTTATGAATAAATATGTATGTGCAAAAAAAAAAAGAAATACGAGACAAGATGACATGGTAGCCACGGAGCTGGTCAACTGGAAAACGCCAGGGTCTCCACAACTGCTCCTGATTAGTGGCATGTCTGTGACGCTACCCAGCTATCCCAGTGTCAGACCAACCACTTCGGACATCCACAGGAGACTCCCTGAGCTGCTTCTTTTGATTTTTTTTTAATTTATTGAGCAGAATGACAAAAGGAAAGGAGAATATAGTGTTGGACCTCAAATCCATAGCTTTTCTTTTTATTACAATGTGGAATTCTATATCAACAAATAAAATATAAATGGAGCCTCACTTTAATAGCTGCTATTAAAGTATCTAAATATTTATTCTATTTTTAAAGCACAATAAGAGCTAAAAAAGCCAGACAATACAAAATTGAACACATTATGAATATAAATGAATGAAATTAAAAGTTAAATTTTGTACTATAAAAAAAAATCTGTCCATACCAACAAGGTGATAATTACTTCAATAGAAAATGAAAAGCTGCTCTGATGAATTTGACTTAAATGGCACAAATGTGAATTGCTACTGACATTTTTTGTTTACTACACAGAAGGTCAATTTCTTTGCTTTATTCATCATGGAGAAGATAACTTTTGCTAATAAGGAAAAGAGAAAGTTAGGAGAGATAACACCTTTTCAACAGCCAGTCCCTTTCAGAACGGTGAGACCAGCTTGAGATTCCAAGAGTCTTTATGCTGTCACTAATAATCAATCTAGTCTGGGCAAGGTCTGCCCCCCTAGGGCCTCTGCCACCTTGAAGGGAGATAAAGGAATTTGGCTAAATGCTATTGGGATCTGCAACACTTTGAAACATTTTTATCTTTATTGCTGTAGGCAGTGTCATCTCAGAGGGGTAGTCAACAAGGACTTGTCCTCCAGTGTAGAAGATTTGCTGAGTTTGTAAAATGTCCTGCATGTATATATTATAAATTTAGATCTAGATTACACATATATCTTCTGAGTCTGGCTAACATAGTGATTTCAAAATCACCCATTTTCATGCACATGACACAATGCTACTTTTCTTATTTTCCTTTCGATTTTTCAAGACAAGTTTTCTCTGTGTAGCTTTGACTGTCCTGAAACTTACTCTGTAAACCAGGTTGGCCTCAGACTCAGAGATCCACCTGCCTTTGCCTCCTGAGTGCTGGGATTAAAGGTGTGCATTACCACCCCTGGCTTATTACTTTTCTTTACGGCTAAATGAAACTCCATTGTGCACACATACCATATTTTCTTTATCTATTCTTCTATTAAATTTTAAAGGCCCTGATGGTGATGGTCATATTAAAGAAATAATATTCTGTTACATGAATGCCAGATGTGTGTCTAAACCCAAGTTGCAGAGCCGCTGAATGAATGGGAAACACAATACTGAACTAGCCCTGACCTTAACCGTGTCTCAGGAGCAAAAGAGGCTTCTCTCTAGCTCTTGATTTTTTAAAAATCAAGCAGACAGTATACAGAAACTTGAATCAATTCCTTTTTAGTTGCTGTTTCTTGTTTGAGTGACTGAAGATCAGTTTACAGTATTTCATCTGGATTGCTGACAGATAAATGGTGTTTCTTAATATGTTTTCAGGAAGGAGAATAGGAGTCAAGGATTGTTACCATCTCCATGCTTAAGGGGAATTTTTTAAATAAGATTTTTTTTCTGATTGGGCTTTTTGTTTCAGTGGAGGGCTTTTTGGATCCATAAGAGAATTAAGGAGGTAAAGACAGAAAGTGCAGTTTATTCAGAAATGGACTGATGAAAAGTTAAGCAGCTGTCAGTTCTATCCTCACATTTCCAAGGCCACCCTTCTCTGAGATCTGTCATCCCTTTATCTTCACTAGATTCCAGTTTCCTGAGGTTAGGCCTCACCCTAGGCCTCAGGTAAAGGCACGATCTGCAGCTGTCTCCTGATAGTTCTCTGAGCTGTGGCGTTTGCCCATCCTGTGTGGATAACTAGTGTTGGAGTCCTGGTGATGAATTTAGAATTAATATTAAAAGTAACTAAAACCTATGGGCTGTCAAAAAATCAGACTTTAAAAATGATTTCTTGGGAATTCCAGTCATCCATCCTACAACTTTTTGTCTTTATATGTCCTTGAAGGAAAGGTGCTGAAGAACAGTGACTGAATGTCTACAGGTAGTGTCACCTATAGCAGTGGTAATGGCTTGTCAAATTTGAGTGCCAGGAAATAAGCTTGTGTGTCTGCAGTGTCCCAATACTTACCTTTGCACAAGAATTATGATAAAACTCTTCTCTGAGCTAAAAATTAACTGAAGAGATCTGTAGTCTAAATTATTTCAGAAAGGACTCTGCTATTTTCTTGCTATGTCACATGGGGCAAATCACTTTGTTAAGGTTTCCTGTTAAATAGCAATCATGAGTACTATGGATTGCATATTATGATTGTGAGTAATTCACAAGTCACATATTTCTCACACTTGCGGTGAAGTTCTGAGAATTGCAGCTGAAGAAATGTCTGTGGAATAAACAAATGAGTAAATACATTAATTCTGCCAAGGAAAGTACAAGCTTACAGAGGCATCCTCATTTCAGATCTGTCTAAAAGTATCAGGTTTTATTCTGGTAGGTTAGTGCCACTGTGTCATTTTCTTTCAAATAATTAGATGATTTATCCAGTTCCTTGGCATTTTCACATAAAAGAGGAGAAATAGAGTGAGAGAACTTATCCTATACCAACTGTCATTGAGTCATAACATTGCTCACACCTTATGTCTTATGTTAGAGATACTTGAGAGGATCAAATTTCACTCAAACCTGAAAAGTGATAAATATATATTATTACATTAAATATAATTTATAGTAATGAAATGCCCACTAAATGGACAAATATATGCTATGTTGGCAACTTATCACATATGAATGATGCGTATACATTTGAGTATGAAAAAAGTATTCTCTGAGTGGGTTATATAGCCTCTCCTGCAAATAAAATAAATGTGAATGAGAAGCTAACTTTTCCTTTCAAAGTAAAGCTAAAAGTGAGAAATGATATCAACACAAGAAACATTACATGAACTATGCCTAAGGTTGTTTTTATCTTTCTGTAATGTGAAGCTTCCAAAAGATAATATCATCCCTTCATACTCAGGATTGAAGGACTGATATTCTGAAAGTTATTTATCATACAATAATCATAACCTACACTACATTTCAGTGAAGTTCTGGAGACAATAAAATTGGAAAGCTCTTGTATTTAGACATAGTTATGGCTATAGTGAATAAAAGTGACATGCTTTGAAGTTAGGTCAAGTGTAGAGTGATTCACCCTGGCATGTGTCAATGGAATTCCAATTAGAGAGCCAGATCACCTTCACAACTTCATATCATTGATTTTTAATCCCATGAATAGTTTTCTTTAGGCATCTCCATCATAGAATCTCTATGAAATGGAGGGCACTGGGAATAATAGGACCTGTCACATGTGTGGGAACAATGTGCAAAAGAAAAATAGGTGCAACAAGAATATGGGTGGCTGAATGCACAGCTGTCCCAGCAGGTGCTACTGTGAGCTAAGTCACTAAATCAAGTGGGGTTTTCTCCTAAGCCACATGCCTGGCTAACATAGGAAATGCACATTGATAATGTCATTGCTTTATTTTCTATTTTAGTTAACAGCTTTTCCAAATCAACGTGGTATTTTATAGCAGTTAACACTAATTACAAATTTTAAAAACATTTTAAAGGATAATTGTGTGCCTAATTATTGTTTCTTCATTCTTATTTAATCTAAAAGACTTTAACTGTGACATTTTGACAAGTGCTTAGTGTTTTTTAAAACTGATAGTGAATACTCTTTTACTTCAGTATTTCATACAGTTTAACAATCTGTCCCAAGTTTGCAAATATCTTCAGATGTTTGTAGCAACTCTTTGTGCACACACACACGCTGATTGCACATTAACTGTCATAGCTGATTCTTTGGAAGGGATTATCACCACTGCCAAGGAATAGTGTTTCTGATAATGTGACGACAAGGCCAATTAATCACCAAGAACAAGAGAAGAATTGAGCTCCATATTTTCTGATGGTGACTCAGGGCTTGGCAGCAGGCCACCAAGTGAGTTATTGATCTAGTAGAATGTACTCCAATTTGGATTGTCACTACTGCATTTCTGTCACCAGGCTATTAAAGCTGTGCATTTGTGGGGAGATGGAAACCATCCAAAAGCTAGTTTGTATAGCTTAACAAGTTTAAACTGTAAAGTGAAGTGAAATGCACAGTGATTATTAACAGTATAGTCGCCGAATGGCAGAGATACACTAGCTGGATGTATGCCGTATTGAGCGAATGTCTGCAAATATGAAGAAACGGCCAAGCTAGAATCCACAATGTTGTTTGTGGGGAAGAAGAATAAAGTCAAATAGTACTGATGAGGAATTCCAGGACGTAGTATACGTACAATGATTTTTTTTTAATGGTAAGGTAAAGGGGAGAACAAAAGAGATAGGCTCAAATTATAACTTAGATGCTTTTAGCTATGTCACTTTTGTTTGCATGCTTTTATTAGAGGAACACACCAGATCATGGACATTATTTAACATGTAGTAGATATAGAAATATCTTGTTGCTTCTTGCAAACCTTAGATTTGTGTTCTGTAAAATCCTCAGTGTTAACAATTACTTCTTCCTGAGAAATTTTATCTTAATTTATCAGATAATGATATGGGAAGAATTCATAATTAATTGGTAGGCCCATGTAATTGTTATCTTTTTAACCTTTCTGTCATTCTATTATAACACACACCTCGTAATTTATTCCTTTTTGTTATCAAACCAGGTGGTAAGGTGATTAAGTAATTATCTTTAGTAATTCAAACATGATGTGGAAAGAATGGTATGGTTTCTTCTAATTTCCACTGTGGTGAAGCAAAATAAAATAGTGATCTGCCTGTCATGTCACAAGATGTCTGCTTCTCAGGGTGGGAGAGAGCAGCATGCTTTGGAGCCCGCTTCCCTTTAACCACACAGCACTCTCCTTAGCCAGAGAGGTTAACCACTCTCCTTAACCAGTAAGCAGCCACATTCATTGTGACAAATCTCTTATTTATGAAATATTTGTGGAAGTCACTTGTAAGCCTTGAATACTGGCAGGTGTCAGTACTATGGAGCTTATTTGACAAGAGGTCTAAGATTTGTCTATAGATAATCAAGACATGTTTGAAAACAAGGATCACAAGGAGGAGTATATTGCTATTGGCTTTCAGAGAAAAAGGATTACTTCTAGTTGGAGGCATTCAAGAATGACATTACTCATTCATTCATTCATTCATTCATTCACTTGCTCATTCTCTAAGCATGTAAGAAAAAGACTATGCCAGGCTGGAGGGTCAGAGACAAAACACCTTAAGAGCATTCATTTCATTAGTTAAGGCATAGCAACACACTACTAACTCTAAATATTGCGTGTAACTGAGATAAGTGTTGAGAGGGTTTGGGTTACTGTTTTTTGGGAAACCCAGAAAGGAGTCATTGTTGAAGCAGAGTTTAGAGATACGGTGTACATAAGGAATTACCATAACAGATAAAGTATGTTAAGTCCCCTAAGAGAAATTCATACAGAGAGCCATGTGGGAAACTGTATCGATTTCCAACTGTGGTCTCGGGTACAGGATTACTAGAGAAGAAATCAAGCTAGAGATGGGCCTTATAAGTTGAGTCGAAGTTCAACAGGGAGGAGTAAAACAGAAGGAACTCATAAATGGAAAACTTCTAAATTACTGAAGAGTGATACGATACAGAGAAGGTAGAATGGAGCCGACTTGGCAGTGACAAAGGCTGAGAAATCTGTGATACAGAAAGTACAAATACCAGGATGATCAGATCACTGGGTATCACTGAATAGACTGTGTGGACTGATGTATCTTTTCTTTTTCTGCCAGTGCTGTATGTTTGAGGCAGAAGTAATTAAAATCCATTGTTCCAGTACTGCATTACCTGGCTTCATATGCTGCTTTACCATATACTAGCTGTGAGAACTTGAGAAAGTCTTAGGCTTTGTGTCAAATTGGGGTGTGTATGTGTGACAATCATACAAATACCTTAGAATGCTGCCTAACGAGAATATTCTGTAAGTACATGTAGTTATTGTTAATGACAAGACTAGTATTGATATAAATGCCACAAATTTAAAGAAATTCTCATGCTGTGAACCTATAGGAATATTCTTGTGATGGCCTAATATGCCTGATAAAACAAAGAATGAGCCTTGGAGACTATAAAAATGAGCAATAATATTCTCTGTATAATTGATGTGGTATACCAAAGTTGAGCATACAACAGCCACATAAATATGCAAGCTTTAACATCAAGAAATGACTCATCAAGAGTGTTTGCAGTCAAGACATGGGGCATAGAGGGGTGGGCCCAGGGTCAAGTCCAAGCTAGAAAGTTCCAGGGACATTCTTCACCCATGACATAAATTGTGAGAACACTCTTTATGAATAGTAGGGTTCATTTGTGTTTAAATTAAGGTTGTGTGCAAAGCCCAGGATTAAATTATTTTATACTGGTGCTTACTCTGACTCTCAAGTTGACATAAAAGCTTTATTTCTATTTTAGTTTGTGTGTGGGTTCCTGTGTATATGTGTATTCCCACCCTGTGTGTGCACATACACATGTGTGTGTTCCATGAGTCACTTTTCAGGAGTCACTTGCGTCCTGTTAACTTTGTGTTTTAGGCTGGGCCTCTCTTGCTTCTGCTACTACATGCTCCAAGGTAGCTGGCCCACCAACATCTGGAAAATGCTATTTTCCTCTTCCATCTTGTCATAGGAGTGGTAGCACTTCAGACGCATGACACTGCATTCATTGTATTTATTTACCTATTTAGTAGTTTTAAATGTGATTTCAAGGCTCCAACTCAGGCTGTTAGGCTGGCATAATAAGCACTTTTACCTACCGAGTCATCCCTCCAGTCTCCAAACTGAAAATGTCATGTAAAATTGATTTTTTTGCAAGTAATTTTGAAGTATCCATACAGAGAACTTGTTTACAAGAAATAGGAGCAACCTGGGAGCAATGATCTGCAAAGCTCAACTGTCTTTTGTTGATTTGACCTCCGTGGAGTTTTGAACACACTCAAATACAACTGCATGTAGCAGATTCCCTCCTCTTTGGTTCACATTCTGTTCCAAACTGTGGAGCCAGCAAATGGATGACATCACAAATTCACATCTTTCTGTAATGTTCCCCACCCTTTGTTTAATTGAATCTGGTTCTCCTTCAGTCCCTAAGCAAACAGGTGTTGATCTTCTGGTGCAGAGGCACCATAGGAACACGCAGAGAAATGGGCACAGACATGGACCGATATGTGGACACAGACACGGACAGGAGCAGGGACAGACGGACTGGCGGACACATGGTCAGATGGCCACAGACACAAACTGACAGACTGACTGGCGCCTGCGCGCGCACACACACACACAGTCCTTCCCTCAACCATCAGCCCCACCCCCTCTGTGTTCCCCAGGACGTGGTGAACATGCACCCCTGCCTGTCCTTCCTGAAGGAGGCATCAGAGTACCACTCACACTACATCACCATGGTGAGTGACGCCCCGTGATCCCTGTGCTGACCCTGTGACCCCCTCCCCATGATCATAACTGTGGGATTGGTGGGTGGGCCTAAAGTTGGCCATCACTCACAGTAAGTCACCAGGATGAGTCACGGCCACTGTGCTGACCCCCTGACCCCATGCTCACCCCTAAGCCAACTCCCTGACCCCGCAACATTCAGGTCATCCAGAGGATTTTCTACACCCTGGAAGTGGTCGGGCCAGTTCAAGTGCACTGAGCAGTGGAGGAACAGCTTCCTGCAGGTGGTGGCAGAGCCTGGGTGGAAGAGACTTCAGATGAGGGTGTGACCTGCAGGTGGGACCTGGCCACCATACTGAACACAGTGAAGGGGGAAGACAGGTGAGGCCTGGGGTATGAGCGGGGGGCCTTGGTGGGAGGGACTTTGGATGCCATGGAGCCTGCAGTTGGACTAGCAGGACCTGGGTGCCATGCCAACCACAGTGAGGGGTTAAGACAGGCAGGGCCTGGGTGTGAGTGGGGCCTGGGTGGTAGGAACTTCTTATTGCAGCCGGTCCTACAGGTGGATGAGCAAGACCTGACTACCATGCTGACCACAGTCAGGGATTTAAGGGGTGGGAGGGACTTTGGATGGGGGTGGGACTTGCAGGTGGACAAGCTGGACCTGGGTACCACGCCAACCACAGTGAGGGGGGAAGACAGGTGGGGCCTGGGTGTGGGTGGGGCCTGGGTGGGAGGGACTTTGGATGGGGGCGGGACCTGCAGGTGGACAACCAGGATCTGGGTACCAAGCCAGCCACAGTGAGGGTGGGAGATGGACAGGGCCTGGGGTATGGCAGGACCTGGGTGGGAGGGGCTAGAGTTTGAGTGTGGGACCAGCAGGTGGGCATGCAGGACCTGATGTGCCTCTGACCAAGGTCAGCTTTGTGTGAGGGGCAGGTCCTACAGAGGGTCTAGGGTAGGGGTGGGGCATTTGATTGGGGCAAGGCCTGCATTGCAGGGGCGTGACTGAGTCTGACAGTGGGGAGGAGCCAGGCTTGTCAATCATAAGTCTTGACCCCTCCCACCACGCCTGTCTACTTTCCCAGCCATCTCTTCCCAGATGATTGATAGGATCTTCTTGGGCGCTGTGACAGGGTGCCTGTTGGCTGGACAGCGGGCAGGTCCCTGAGTGTGGGCATCACTACTCGTGGTCTCAGTCACGTAAACAAAGTTGTGGCATCCATGGGTATGGGGGCTGGCCACTAAATTGATGCCACTTGGGAGTGGGCGTGGTCCCTTGGCTCACAGTGATGTCACTGGTTGGGCGTGGCTGCTGTGAATAGTGATGCCACCCAGAGGTAAGCATGGCTGCTCCACCTGGGGTGACCCTGCCCCCACATGAGACCCCTGTCCCCTCTCCTTACAGAGGCCCGCCAGTGCCGAAGGTTGGGAAGATCATCTACATGGACTTCATGTGGTTTCTGCTCTCCGAGGGAGACAAAAAGACACCGGCCAGGTGGGCATGCCCCTATGTGGGCTCCTCCATGGCCCGTGTGACTTGTGCACGGTACATGTGTGTCACCTTGCACCCCATTGCGGGTCCCTGAAAGTCCTGTGCCTGTGGGCCCAAAATCCATGTGTACATGAACTCTTTTCCACGTCTGTGAACTCCATCTGTGTCTGTCCTGTTTGTGTTGCCATGTCCCATGTCCGTGTCCAGGCTGACAACACCCCCCCCAAAAGCATCTAGTACTGTTTCTGCTGCATGGACATTGACGGCTATGACGTGCTCTCCCTTTATGAGCTTGAGTATTTGTATGAGGAGCAGATGCAGAGCCTGGACACCCGGGCCATTGAGCCACTTCCCTTCCTGGACTGCGTGTGCCACATCCTGGACCTGGTAAAGCCATGGATCCTGGGTGAGCGTGGCTGGGTGCTGTGCTCTGTGGGCATGACCCTGTCATTCATGGTCTCCTCTCCCATGTCTGTGTGATCCCAGATGAGTGCCACACGAGTGGCTGGGTGTCATTCCCCAAAGCTGGGACCCTCATCACATGTAGTCACCCCTCCCATGTCTGTGTGGTCCTGGGTGACCAGGAGACGAGTGGGTGGCTTCCCATGTAACTGATCCCTCTACAAGGTTCCTATCCATCCTGTGTGGCCACACCTCCCACGGAGCTAATTCCATCTTTCTGTGAATCCTGGTTGTGACCCCCATGACCTCTGCGGCACCCTCTCCCATCCAGTCACCCCGGGGCCCCACCCTTCCCCCCCAGCGGCCCCACCCTCCTTCCCTTGTGACTTCCCAACCCCACCCTTCCTTCCCCATGATCCTGCAGCCCCACCCTCCCTCCCCCTTGACTCCTTGGCCCACCCACCCCCAGGGAAGATCATGCTGCAGGACCTGAAGTGCTGCAAACTCGCCCACATCTTCTTCGACACATTTTTTTTATTATTTTATAAATAATACCAATCAAAATTCCCACTTCCTCCCTCTCCCCCACACACCCTCCCCCCTTCCCCTCCTGTCCTAAGAGAAGGCAAGTTACCCTGCCCTGTGGGAACTCCAAGGCCCTCCCCCTATATCCAGTCTTACGTATGCATCCAAAGAGAATAGGATCCCAAAAAGCCAGTACATGCAGTAGAGACAAATCCTTATCATTGGCCCTTCAGTCTGCCCCAGTTGTCAGCCACCGAGGGTCCAGTTTGATCCCATGCCCGTTCAGCCCCAGTCCAGCTGGATTTGGTGAGCTCCCATTAGATCAGGCACACTGACTCAGTGGGTGGACCAACCTCTCGTGGTCTTGACTTCCTTGCTCATATTCTCCCTCCTTCTGCTCTTCATCTGGACTTTGGGAGTTCAGTCCAGTGCTCCAATGTGGGTCTCTGTCTCTATCCGTCACAGGGCAAAGATTCTATGATGATATTCAAGATAGTCATCAGTCTGACTACGGGACAAGGCCAGTTCAGGCACCCTCTCCTCCACTGCCCAGGGTCCTAGCTGGGGTCATCACCGTGGACCCCCAACACAGCCTGCTTCAGGGCTGAGGGGTCCGGAGAGCCAGCAAGAAGTGTTCCTGCCACTGGGACTTCTTTCTGTATGTATATTTTTGATCTTGATTAAGGTATTGTGTTTGTGAAGCTCATTTAAAAATGTAATGTATGGGGGCTGGAGATATGGCTCAGTGGTTAAGAGCACTGACTGCTCTTCCAGAGGACCTAGGTTCAATTCCCAGCACCCACATGGCAGCTCACAACTGTGTGAAGATCCAGTTGCAGGGGATCTGACACCTTCACACCAATGCACATAAAATAAAGTTAAATAAACCATAAAAATATTTTTTAAAAAATGTAATGTATAATTAAGAAATATAGGTTAACAGATAATCATCTATAATAGTCAAGCTTGTCATGTTAGTTAGGTTTTCTAAATATATAGAGATATATTTTATATACCTTTCAAAGACCTTCAGAATATGTCATATAAAATGTTTTAAGAGCTTATGACTTTTCATGACAGTTAGACACATCTGCTCCTGGCAGCACCAATCTGGGTATTGAATAGGCTCCTTATGGGTCTTCTTAGCCATTTGGGCAATAAACTACTCTTGCCTGGACTGCTTAGTGGTATGTTGTATGAGCTGAACATGCAAGGCCCACAGAAGAATGACTGCTGAAGTTGCCTAAAGAAGGTAAGGCAGTCCTTAAGCATTCCTGCTTTATGAAAGAGTCTGACAGATAGTCTACAAGACATAGGAGAAAGTGACTGACGAACTGTCAATATAGGCAGAACTGTCTTTGAAATTTCCTTCTTCAGGAAAAAGTCTACCAGACACTATGGGCCTGTAGGCTGAAGATGGATGCTAAAATGTCACAGAAGAACTTTGGGTGACTGTTCAGGCAGCAAGATGTCTCTGTCAAATCTAGATGTTTGGAAGTTGATTACACTGTATTTCCTGTTTATTTAGGTAATATATCCTTCTGGAGTCTTTGAAGGAGATGAAGAATAGATATTTATAGATATAGTTTCCTTAGTTATGTTAGTTATGATAAAAGATAAAGTGGATATAAATATTGTAACTGTAATTCTTCCTTGATAACTCTTTTGTTGTATGTAATCTTGCTATGTTAAAATTTCCTTTTATTTAGACAGAAAATGGGAGATTATGTGGGATTCCCCTCCATATTGTGTGATTATCATTGGTAAAAAACAAAAGAAGTTGCTTTGGGCCATTTGGAGTGCAGAAAGAACACAGCAGGAATTCCAAGCAGATAGAGGAAGAGAGAGTAGGCAGAGTCAAAGAGATCCCATGAAGCCACCAGAGGAAGCAGCCACATGGCAATACATAGATTAATAGAAATGGGATAATGAAGATATAAGAGCTAGGTAGCAATATGCTTAAGTGATTGGCCAAGCAGTGATCTAATTAATATAGTTTCTGAGTGATTATTTTGAGTCTGGGCAGCTGGGAAAATGAACAATCAGCCTCCATCTATACAGGGAAGAAACAGACAGGAACTGATGCAGAGGCCATGGATGTGGGTGCTGCTTACTGGCTAGCTCCTCATAAATTGCTCAGCCTGCTTTCTTATAGAGAACGCAGGACCATCAGCCCAGTGATGGCACCAATCACAATGTGTGGGGCAGTCTCCTATCAATCACTAATTAAGAAAATTCCTTACAATTTTGCTTAAAGACAGATCTTATCAGGGCATTTTATTAATTCAGGTTCCCTGCTCTCTTGGGGTCTGGGTTGTCTCACACTGAGCAAGACTTTTTTTATTTGCCTATAAATATAAGATTAACATCTATTTGCCTATAAATTTCATGATGGCATTTTAAAAAAATATATTTATCTATTTTAATACAATCTTCTCTCATTTTATATACCAGTCCCAGTTACTACTCCCTCCACTCCTCTGGCACCCACGACCTTCTCCTCATCCAACACCCCATTCACAACTCAGAGATAGTAAGGCAGGTTTTCCATGGGAAGTCAACAAACTATAGCACTAACACTAACCCTAACCCAGCACATCACTTTGAGGCAGGACTGAGGACTGCCACACTATATCTAGGCTGAGCAAGGTATCCCTCCAAAGAGAATGGGTTCCAAAAAGGCAGTACAAGCAGTAGGGATAAATCCTGGTCCCATTGCCAGTGGCACCACAGTCTGCACCGGTCATACAACTGTGACCCACATTTAGAGGGCCTAGTTTGGTCCTGTGCTGGTTCCCCTGGCATCGGGCTAGAAGCAGTGAACTCCATTAGTTCAGGTAAGCTGTTTTAGTGGGTATCCACATAATGATCTTGACCCCCTTTTCCATATTATCCTCCTCCCTCTCTTCAATTAGACTTTGGAAGCTTAGCCCAGGGCTTGAATATGGACCTCTGCATCTGTTCCCATCAGTTGCTGGATAAAGGTAATATGATGACTTTTTTTTTTTTGGTTTTTCGAGACAGGGTTTCTCTGTGGCTTTGGAGCCTGTCCTGGAACTACCTCTGTAGACCAGGCTGGTCTCGAATTCACAGAGATCCACCTGCCTCTGCCTCCCAAGTGCTGGGATTAAAGGTGTGCACCACCACCGCCTGGCAGTATGATGACTTTTAAGAGAGTCATCAATCCGATTACAAGGCATGGCCAGTTCAGGTACTCTCTCCACAATTGTTTAGAGTCTTAGCTGGGGTCATCCTTGTGGATTCCTGGAAATTTCTCGTGGCAGGTGTTGTAAGAGGCACGGGCCACATTCCTAGTGCCTGGCTAGCTTAACCCCTGAAATAATTACACAGAAACTGTATTCATTTAAATACTGCCTGGTCCATTATCTCCAGCCCCTTATTGGCTAACTCTCACATATTAATTTAACCCATCTCCATTAATGTGTATCACCACTTGACTATGGCTTACCAGCATGAGTCTAACCAGTGTCCATCTCAGGCAGGAAAACCATGGTGTCCGCCTGTCTGTCCTTCCCAAAATTCTGTTCTGTCTATTCTGTCCACCTAAGGGCTGCCCTATCAAAAGGCGAAGGCAGTCTCTTTATTCAACCAATGAAAGCAACAGAAATACAGAAGGACCTCCTACACCATTTCCTCCTTTTCTGTTTAAACAAAAAAGAAAGGCTTTCATTTTAACATAGTAAAATTACATATAACAAAACAGTTATCAAGCAAGAATTACAGTTACCATATTTATATCTATTTTATCTTTTATCATAACAAGGAAAACTATAGCTATCCATTCTTCAACTCCATCAAAGACTCCAGAAGTATATAATATTACCTAAGTAAACAAGAACTAAACAACTTTCAAAACTCTAGAAGTGACAGAGACATCTCACTGCCTATACAGTCACCCAATCCAGCAGACATTTCATAAAGCAGGAAATTTCAAAGACAGTTCAGTCACGTTTTTCTGTATCCTGCAGAATGTCTCGTAGATTCTTTCATGAATTAGGAACCCCGAAGGATCATTTCACCCTTAGGCAAAGCAAATTCAGCAGTCCCCTCTCTGTGGGTTCTTTGTGCCCAATTTATGCAACAGTCCAGGCAAGAGCACTTTCTTGCCCAAATGGCTAACAAACTCCATAAGGAGCCTCTTTGATGCCCATCTTCCTCAGGAAGTAGCTTGGTGCTGCCAGGAGCAGACGTGTCTCATTGCCATGAAAAGCCCTAAGTTAATAAACATTAAATGCCATATTCTGTAGTCTTTGAAAGATATGAAGAATGCCTATTTAACTGAAATATATCTCTATATATCTAGAAAATCTAACTAACATGACTATAAACTTGACTATAATATTATAGATATTATAATATATATTATACATCTATTAACTTATATTTCTTAATTATACATTACATTTTTAAATGAACTACACAATCACAATACCTTAAACAAGAGCAGAAATATACATATAACAAGATTGACCTTAAATTTATATCAATAAATCAAAATCCATACCAATGCAAATTATTCATATCTATATCATATCCCCCTTTAAATGTAAAAGAACATTTATGAACAATATTTGGGAATATGGGCATAGTTATTTCTCTCCAAACTTCTTCCTGCTGTATGGGGGTGCTGTTAATCAGGCCTTTCATGGTGTATCCTGTGTGCCAGGTTCATCTCGTTCAGCAGTTAAGTGAAGTAATTTTCTGAAGGTGTTCTCAGTGACCTTTCAGGAGGGCGTGGTCTATCAAACCATATTTGCCTGGATGCAATCCACAGGGTCTCATCCTCTGAAAACAAAAGAAGAACCTCTTTTCCAAAGCACCATATCCTTAGACCCAAATTTGGAAGTCATGATACCTTTAGAACATATATGTTGGTTTAGTTTGGCAGACCACACAATGACATGTCTCTCTGTACTTAGCTCCTTCACAGTCAAAAAATTTAAAGAAAACACAATAAAATACATAATCCAGACATTCTGTGAATTTTCCATTTTTACGTGGCTTATTTTTATTTCTTTTAATCTATAACTATCTGTACTCTGTCAGTTTAAAGACTTTACCCTCTTTTTTTTAAAGCATCTCTTTATACTCTTTATTTCTTTTCTCTTTTAAGCCTACTACATATCTTTATTCAACAATGTGACCCATTTACAGGTCTTTTATGTCTGAATCTGTCCTATTGTGAATCTGTAATTCTTTACTATCCAGGAGCATTTCTTAAAATGTTAAGCACTTCTTAAAAACTTAAGTTGCACCATGTAGGGTAATACAGTACTGCCTGTTTCCTGCCCAGTCTAAACCTTAACTGTGCTTTTATTATAATAATTACAATAGTTATAGCCTGAGATCAGCACAGTTCAGCATGGTGGAGCCACTCCTGCTTCAGAGCCATTTGGTACCCCTGAGCCATGCACAGTTCCAGGGACACAGCAGTCCACATTGTGATCAAGCAAACCATAGCACTTTAGTCAGAAACCCTGTCCAAATGATCTGTCTCCAGCGGGAGCCAGAGATGGCACTGGCAGCATAGCCCAGAAAGCCGGCATTTTAAAACCACCGCGGCTTTTTTACTGTTGCAGCTACTGAGTGGAGAAATTTTCTCTGCGGCATCCCGCTAGCAAACAGCAAAAACTCTATTAAACTCTGTATTCTTTTTGAAGCTCTCTCAGATTTTACGTGGAGTCAGTCAACCACCTTGGGCAGCCAGTTTGTTGTATGAGGCACGGGCCACGTTCCCGGTGCCTGGATAGCTTAACCCCTGAAATAATTACACAGAAATTGTATTCATTTAAATACTGCCTGGTCCATTATCTCCAGCCCCTTATTGGCTAACTCTCGCGTGTTAATTTAACCCATCTCCATTAATGTGTATCACCACTTGACTATGGCTTACCAGCATGAGTCTAACCAGCGTCCATCTCAGGCAGGAAAACCATGGTGTCTGCTTGTCTGTCCTTCTTCCCAAAATTCTGTTCTGTCTACTCTGTCCACCTAAGGGCTGCCCTATCAAAAGGCCAAGGCAGTCTCTTTATTCAACCAATGAAAGCAACAGAAACACAGAAAGACCTCCTACACCAGGCAGGTTTATTGATAGTCCCACACTGACTCCCTCAATCTAGATATCTCTTTCCTTGCTCTCCTTCTCTATCCTTCCCCCATCTTGACTATTCCATTCCCTCAAGTTCTCCTCCCACCTCCCCTTCTCACGTCCTCCTCCCCTGCTGCCCTCCCTTTTTTCCTCACCCCCATTCTGCCAAGGTTTTCAGGAGATCCTGTCTATTTCCTCTTCCAGGAGAATCTATTTATGTTTCTCTTAGGGTTCTCATTGTTACCTGTCTTCTCAGGGTCATGAAGTATAGGCTCATTATCTTTTGTTTTACATCTAATATCCACTTATGAGTGAGTACATACTGAGCTTTTCTTTCTGGGTCTGGGTTAGCTCACTCAGGCTGTTTTTTCTTCTTGTCTAGTTCCATCCATTTGCATGCAATTTTCAAGATGTCATTGTTTTATGCTGTTGAGTAGTTCTCTTTTCTCTAAATGTGCTACATTTTCCTTATCCATTCATTGGTTGGGAGGTATCTAGGTAGTTTCCGGGTTCTGGCTATTATGAATAATGCTGCTATGAACATAGTTGACCAAATATCCTTATAGTTTTATTTATCATACTTTGGTTATATGCCCAGGAGTGGTATTGCTGGGTCTTGAAGTAGGTTGATTCCCGATTTTTTGAGAAACCACTATCCTGGTTTCTAAAGTGGCTGTCAAAGTTTGCATTCCCACCAGAAATGCAGAGAAGTCCCCCTTACGCCACATCATAGCATCCTCTCCAGCATAAGCTATCGTTGTTTATGATCTTAGCCATTCTGACAGTTGTAATATGGTATCTCAGAGTCAATTTGATTTGCAGTTCCCTGATGGCTAAGCATCTTGAACATTTCCTTAAGTGTCTTTCAGCCATTAGAGTCTTCTGTTGAGAATTCTTTGTTTAGATCTGTACCCCAGTTTTTAATTGGATTATTTGGTACTAAAAAAGTAAATAGAAAAAATACATTAAATAAGAATTATAGCTACGTATGACAGCATAGCCCAATCCCTGACAAACAGATATTTAATTACCAACAGGAATGAATCCTTTCCAGGAAAAGATAATGAGGATATTGCTGACCTGAAGTACAAAGTCATCTGCTTGGCCAGAATAAAGAACCACATGGGCTCCATTGTTCTCTTTCTCCTCCCCTCTGATTCTTCTATTTCTATCTAAGCAGCCAGAAAATAAATGACGGATAAATAAAACCTGTGAAGTCAGGGCCTTTGACCCGAGGCTGGATCCAACAGCATGCAGGTGGTCATAAGAGGAGCCTCAACTGGGAAAGAATTCTGGTAGTGCAGAGTTCACAGAATGGAGGCCGCAAACTCCACACTGATGGTGGCCTTTAAAAGTCAGTTGTGAGGATGCTGGTATGGCTCAGCAGTGAAAGCCTGCTTGGTATGTCTGAGAGCATGGATTCTATCCCCAGCTCTAGATAACAAAGGCCATTTTAAACTACTCCTGACTTGACATTTCAGTGCCGTTACTCATGTATTTACATTTTTCTTAGTTTTATTGATTTTTATTGAGCTCTACATTTTTCTCTGCTCCCCTCCCTGTCTCTCCCCTTCCCTTCAACCCTCTACCAAGGTCCCCATGCTCCCAATTTACTGAGGAGATCTTGTCTTTTTCTACTTCCCATGTAGATTAGATCCATGTATGTCTCTCTTAGAGTCCTCATTGTTATCTAGGTTCTCTGGGGTTGTGATTTGTAAGCTGGTTTTCTTTACTTTATGTTTAAAAACCACTTATAAGTGAGTACATGTGATAATTGTCTTTCTGGGTCTGGGTTACCTCACTCAAAATGATGTTTTCTAGCTCCACCCATTTGGCTGCAAAATTGAATCCGATATCCGTAACGAAAACAAATTAAGGTAATATTTTACAGAAGCCCATTTTAATCTGGATTTTTTTATCTGTGTGATTCTGATGGTGCGATCTCATATGTTTTTGCTGATCCTGGAGACAATGCCCTGCCCAAGGCCTAGAGATAGTAAATACTCCTTGGATTAGTGCTTTTCCCATGCAACCACGCAAAAGCCAACTTACCCTCCATCTCCACCCCCTTCATGAGTATTTCCCTACCCCTAGTCTCCCCAGGGCCAGTTTCTAGGTAAGTTTGGACTCACCCACTGAAATCATTCAAATTAGCCAATCTTTAACTTGCTCACCTAGCCAAACACCATTCCTACCTACACAAATCACAACAAGGGGACTTTTCTATTACAACATAACCCATTTCTTCTTTTTTTTTTTCCATACATTGTTTTGTTTTATTTTTTCCATTCAAGAACATAATTAAAGATAAAAAAAATTTTTTTTTCCTTTCTTCCCCTTCTCCCGGTCCCCTCCCACTACCCCCCACCCCTCCTCCCTCCCCCTTCTTCCTTGAAAGAGGGCATGGTGCCCTGCCCTGTTGGAAGTCCAAGGCCCACCCCCAT
>PVIU01028623.1:0-18703 GCA_004026605.1 Ondatra zibethicus
CTTGGAGACTATGTAAGAAAGGATGAGCCTTGTTGGTTACAGCGTCATCATGACTTACTATTACATGCCATCCTTTCACATGACATGGATGGTGATTTATATTGCATTTTTCTATGCCATAAAAATGAACCTAGAAAGTTGTCAGATACCTTTTACCTGCTCAAAATAGAACAGAAAATCATCTTTAGGTGACTCGTGTACACTGCATATTCCATACTTGTGTTAATGCAGATAGTATGTTATCTTAAAAGTTTATGTTTTTAGTAAAGAAAGGACCAGACATCAATGAAGAGAAGACAAGTAGCCCAGGTGATCAAACCTCTCAGAATGTCTCTACTGCAATTTCCTCAAAAATCTCTATCCAGAACTACTTCAAAGTGGCTAGCTAAGATTGAGCTGGAAGCGCAAATACAACTCCAACCAGGACTTCTATTAAACTGTCCACTTTCCCATCACATAGAGACTGCACAAGACTGCACAATAAGTGGTTATAGTTACCTCTCCCAGTATGTGAACATATCCCAATTTTCTCAAGATCCATTAGAGATGCCATTCCTCTTAGATAGCAGGAAGTAATTTTAAGAGCATGATGCCTGCATTCCAAAGAGATAGGGTGAGTGGATTTTTCTTTGGTGATTTATGGATGTTTGTATTGTTTAGGAACGATATTTGCAAGTTGTTATTGGTTGTGGTCAGGGAGAATGTTCTGTAATATTCCTTTACATTTTATGAAGATGTGTCACTTGCTTGGTTTAATAAAGAACTGAATGGCCATGAACTAGGTAGGAAGAGGTTAGACAGGGAACAGAGATGACTTAGAGAGGAAGAAAGGCAGAGTCAAATGCAGAGGAACCAGGATGGGAATTACAAAGTAACTGAGAGATGTAAAAGAATACAGAATAAAAGTATGGCTTAATTAAGAAAGACCAGACATCAATGAGGAGAAGACAAGTAGCCCAAGTGATCCAACCCACTTCTGTCTGGGTGCTTATAAGCCCACTTGGGGTTAAGAGGAAAGTAGCTGAGAGTACTTGGGCTACTCAGCACTTCTTGTCCGGGCAGCCTGCTGGATTGGGTATGTTAGGCATACACAGGTAGGGCAGCATGGCAGATTCCTGTTGCCATACATAGACATTTCCAGGCCATGCATTGTGCTGCATGGCAGATTTAGCTTTTACACAGACACAAAGGTTTTATGTGCCACATGGTTCTTCCCAGAATTGAGGTGGTGAGTGTGGCTCCCACCTGGTGGTCCCAGACCTGGCAGTAAATATACCTTCACCATTTCAAAAGGCCAAGAGAGGCAAAGCCAGGACCTTTGTGATCACACTGCTTACCAGGATTTCAGACACACAATAGGATAGATTCAGATATAAAAGACCTCTAAATGAGACATAGTGTGTTTAAAAAATATCTGTAGGCTTGGAAGAGAGAAGAAAAGGGGTATAGACAGTTATAAACAGAAATACACACTTTTAAAAATTTAAACAAAGTCTTCAAAGAGACAGAAAAAGTAATATAAAAAGTCATGTAAAGATCAAAATGCACAGTCTATATTATGTATATTATTGTGTTTTCTTTGATTTTTTGACTGCAGAGAGACACTTGATTCTGAGGGCTGCTAATCTAAACCAGCATATATATTTTAAAGATATCTTGACTTCAAAATCTGAGTCTAAGGATATGTTACTTTGTAAAAGATGTTCTGCTTTTGTTTCTATAGAAGATGAGAACCTGTAAATTCCTTCCAGGTTAATGTGTTTTGAATGAATAAGACCCCCCCAAAAGGTCTCCATGAATCCTAAAAATACTTCATCCAACAAACAGCAGGAAGCAGTTTGGAGAAAACTATGCCAAAATTCCCAAAATGATTGTTTATAAATGTCTATTTTCATTTAAAGGGGGTTAATTATAAATGTTTATGATCATAGTCAAGGCTTTTTAAAGGGGAAAAAAAGGATGTGATATAGAAATAAAAACTTTACACTGGTATAGACTTTTGGTTTATTGAATTAAAGTCAATTTTTTTGTATGTATATTTAAAGTCAATTTCATTATATCTATTTTTTCTACTCTTGTTTCAGGTATTATATTTATACAGCCCGTATAAAATGTAGTCAATAATTAAAATTATGGATTAATAGAGAGTCACCTGTAATAGTCAAGTTGTAGTCATGTTGGTTAGGTTTTCTAGATATACAGAGATATTTCAGATGGATAGGTAGTCTTCTAACTTTTCAAAGACCTATAGAATATGGCACTTTAAATGTTTAAGAATTTAGACTTTTCTCAACAGTGAGGCATGTCTGCTTCTGGTAGCATTATGTCAGAGAGGTAGATGGGCACTGAAGAAACTCATTATGGAATTTGCCTTCAATGTGACAAGGCTAGCCATTTGGGCAAGTAACTGCTCTTTCCTGGACTGCTTGATGGTATGCTGTATGAACTGGACATGCAGGATGCATAGCAAAGTGACTGCTGAAGTTTCCAAAAGATAGGATGGTCCTTCAGGGTTCCTGCTTCACAGAAGAAATTGCCAGACATTATGAAGGACAAAGAAGAAAGAAACTGATGAACTTTGCCAGTATAAAGTAGAACAGATTTTCAAATTTTCTGCCTCACTGAAAAGTCTGCCAGATACTATGGGCCTATAGTCTGAAGATGGATGCTGCAACATTACAGAAGAACTTTGAGTGACTGTCCAGGCAACGAGATGTCTCTGTCATTTCTAGAACTGTGGAAACTGCTTACAATGTACTTCATGTTTATTTAAGTAATATTATATCCTTCTGGGGGCTTTTATGGGGTTGAAGACTAGATAGTTACAATTATAGTTTTCCTTAGTTATGATAAAAGATAAAATTAGATATAAAACTTTAGACCCACAAGGATAGAAATGATGATAGAGTATTTTTTAATTTGCCAAATGTAAATGAACTAATATTATAACTATAATTCTTGCTTAATAACTGTTTTGTATATGTAATTTTACTATGTTGAAGCTAAAACCTTCCTTTTTATTTAGACAGTAAAGGGGAGATGATGTGGGATTCCCTCTGTGTGCTGTGAATATATTTTATTAACATTGGTTAATTAAGAAGCAGCTTTGGCCTATTGCAAGGCTGAATATAGGTAGGTGGGAAAACTAAACTGAATGCAGGGAGAAAGAAGGTGAAGTTAGGCAGACTCCATGTAGCCGCCAAAAGAGAAAGATGCCAGAACCTTACCTGTAAGCCACAGCCTAGTGGCAATAGACAGATTAATAGAAATGAATTAATTTAAGATTTTATAGTTAACTAGGAAATGCCCAAGCCACTGGCCAACAGTACTGTAATTAATAAAGTTTTCTGTAGTTATTTAGGTCTGGGTAGCTGGGTAACAAAAGCGCTGTCTCAGTTTAAAATTGGAACTCTTGGAAGTATCTGAGAGGCAGCGACTTCACCAGCAAGATGTGGAAGATGTAGGGACTATAGAACTGAGGAGAAATAGCAAGTCTCTAGGGAGAACATAAATTAATGCAAATGGTTAATTTATATAATTTAAGAACTAGCTGGGAAAAAGCCTAAAGTATGATTAAACTTTTATAATTAATAAAAAGTCTCCATGTCATTATTCAGGAACTGACAATCCAAAGGAAAAAAAAATCATCTAGAGGAAACAATGATTAGTTTCCTCTTTCATTTTGAATTAAAATCTAAAAATCTGTGACCTTCTGACACTAACATAGTATTTTGTTAACTCTACAAAGTATTTTAAAATCATGAAATGTAATGTCTTTCCTGTTCTCACTCAGGATTAATTTGGAGCTTTATGGTTCTTTGTTATTCCATATGAATTGCAGCATTGCTTTTTATAAATTCCAGTAAAAATTCCATTGTAATTTTGATAAGGATTGCATTGCATTGAATATGTAAATTTCTATACAACCACTAGAAAAGCACAGAGGCTAAAAGCCTCAGAACATTTTTCTTGGCAGTGTTTATAGACATGATGCTGAAAATACAGGTAATCAAAACAAAACAAAACAAAAAAACAAAACAAGGCCCCTAAATTAACGTGGACAAAGTTCATATGAACTCAAAGGGACTGAAACACATCCATAGGGCCTGCCCCAGTCTGTACCACATCCTCTGCTTTTTATTATGGCTTTCAATTTTTAAGGGATTTCTGAGTATGTGAACTAGGTAGGTTTCTGACTCTTGTGTGCTCTCTTGTGTTTTTTTTTTTCCTGATTTCCTTCTGTTGGTCTTTCTTGTCTGACTTCGATATGATAGTTTTTGTTTTATTTTTTATATTAAAATGAATGAATGAATAAAAAGCTAGCCACTAGGGGCAAGGTTAACAATGTACGTGTAATTTATAGCTTCTGAGACAGGAAAAATCAGTTTTATTGAATGACACTGGGTATATCAACCACTCCAAGGCAGAACTCATTCTTAGAAACAGCTGATCAACAAATAATGGACTCCACAGGATTTTTTTTTTGTACTCTTTTTTTTTTTTCTGGTGATATTGTATCTTGTTTTCTAGGTTTGCGGTATTTTTGTTATATTAGGTTTAAGGTTTGCATTTTGAGAAAGGACTTAAAGTAGGGTAGATATGGAGGAAAAGGGAATCTCTAAAAATGTGGGAGAATTAAAGAATATTAGAAAAAGTTTAAACTCACTAATGGGATTGTAAACTTGGTGGCTAAGCAGTTAGCTAGCATTCAAGAAAACCTGGTTTTAATTCCTAGTACTCCTCCAATAAAAACATGAGTAGAAAATCAAAACAGAAGAAGGAAATTCATGAAGTTTTGGTAAACTGAAAATGACACAGAATTAAAAAAAATAAGCAAGGGAGTCGAGACTATGTCATGAAAGGGGAGAATGTGTCTTTAAAGCATGGATCTGAAAATGGGCTAATTCTAAAATCTGTAATAACCTTGTGACACTGGAGAAGAAACCAAAGACCCAGTTCAAGCATAGATTCAAAACTTGGAACATACTTTTGTCCAGAGAGGAACTAATGACCAACAAGTACATGAATAATGTCACCATTCATCAGGGAAATTAAAATTAAAGCTATATATGAAGATGACTGCTATTAAAATTACAATGAGAAAAGGCAAGTCACAGCAAGGAGATGGAGACAAGTTAAACCTACATTTTACTAGTGAATATGAAAAGGTAGGACTTTTCAAAACCTAAAAACAGAATTGCCATGTGACTGAGAAAACTTACTTCTGAATAGTACCCTAGAAATAGAGGTTAGGATCTCAAAAAGATTTCCTACTTCTCATGTTTTCTTAGTGTTATGTATTATGACTAACACGAATTATCTTTGCTTATTGACAGGTGAATAATAGAGAAAATGTGGAAACATTTACAAATGACTACAATTTAGACTCAAAAGGTAGGGCATGGTTTAGTATGTGGCCACATGGTTGAACCTTTTAAAGACAGCATGAGGAGCCAGTCAGAAAGCACACAGTGCATGATCCTCTGAAGTACTTTAAATAGTTAAACTAAAAAGACAAAATGAAAGAGTGGATAGAAGCTGGGGGAGAATGAAGTGTTGACTAATCAATGGGCTTAAAATTGTAATTAAGCAAGATTAATAAGTTCTAGTGATTTCCTCACCGCAATTAAAAGAGATCTCTGAATACTTTTAAAAACTTACACACACACACACACACACACACCTGTTGTTTGTTTTGTGAGTTCACTAAATATTTTAAAGGACACTACTCAGTTGTATATAGCTGGCTATACAGTATAATATTCATCTTTAAAAAGTAAAAGACATATAATTTTGTATGCTTTGAAGGAATGTATAAATGTAATATATTGATGTCTTACATGCCATTTTCATAAGAAAAATAAACATGCTTCAAGTCATGATCAGGAGAATCCAATTACCAAAATTGTGTATATTTTCTTCAATTTTTAATTCAGTTCCTAGCCAATCTATAGGAAAATTTAAAATTGTATTTTATTTGACTGATTTGACTATTTGAATCTTTGGAAGTATTTAATATAGAGCTATCACAACTAAGGAAATGAAACCAAATATGTTTCCATAAACATTTTTATAAATCATATCTCTGAATAAATTTAAGTAATTTTAGATATGAGGATACATATTTCAGTTTCTGGTTTTAGGCATCACACATCTTTAATTGTTCATACTCACTGGGTGGACAATGATCCTGCTGTTTGCTCATCAAAGGATGGATAATAACGAACTTCTAAAAATACATAAGTCTGCTTATGTCTTGACCTTTGGAAACATGTTTTTCAGTCATGGTTTCTATTTGGTCCAAACAGCATTCTTTCTTTTTGGGTAGTCACAGAATTACAGGGTTGAACTGAATATATTTATTCTTTACTTGAAATGACCCAGAAAAATTAGACTTTTCTTGTCTTACTCAGTAGACTTCGAAAATATTTTTGTATTTCCCATTCTTTGAAATTTACTGCAAAATGTATCTTTCCTTTTCAATTCTTATACATCAGGAAGTGTGGCTTACTGGAAAAATTTAAAGCACACGGACACTGTCTGTCATGTTTAGTCAACCTGGGTACATCAAATTGAGTTATGCTTTCTTGTACATAAAATGTTGGGCAAGACAACAGGTTTTAAAATCTTAATTTTAGTGAAATATGTTTTATTAAACATTATTTGCTTCAATTAATTTCCATGTAGAACTATTTCTGCCAAATGATGTAACATGGCTGATAGAATGCTTACATCAATAAAGTAAGAGGACTACAAGGCACCTCCCATCTACTGAAATCTGTGATGATTGCATTGTAGCATACTAAGCTGCTCACTACTTTTTCCAATTTACTGCTTTTCCCTTGCTGAATGTCCTCTATCAGGCTAACAGACTTGGGAGTTTCTCCAGTACCTATCGATTCTGTGACTAAAATTAAGCACATCATTTTTACAGAGAATCATTTTTACAACACAGCATATGTGGAGTAATTAATAATGATGGTGGTGGGAGAGCTACGAAGATAAAAGAGAGGAGTTTCAAGGGAAGAAACAGCAAAGAGAATGGAATAGAGAAAATTTTAATGAATAAGCTTTTCTGACTGTATACAGTCAGGATAAGGGTCATCAGATAATTTTGTTTGAGTTCTGGATGACTACCATACACGTCTAGGTGGTCCCCACGATTATGGTGTTATTAAGATAGGTGGCCGACCATTAAAGAAGAACAAAGAGACAGATTTCATGTTTCCTCTCTTCCCATTTTCACAATTCCTCATGAACAGGTCATGCTTTTCTGCAGCATGCTTACATGCTGGGCCAGCCAAAAAATTAACATTGACCATGGGGTGACTCTGCTTCCTACATCAAAAAGTAGTTAGTCAACTTTGAGCTGTTTCTGCATGGAGACTTCTAAGTAGATTCTGCATCCATTTCTCCAAGAACACTTTTAGCATGGATCCTACTAAGTCTGTTTAATGGCAGTCCCCAAGCTATGGTACATTCTAATTCTTTTCAACCCATACCTTGACATGCAAGTCCTTGCATTGTGTATTAGTCAGGGCTCTCTAGAGGAACAAAAGTGATAGAATTAGCACATATGGGATTTATTAGAGTAGTTTATAACGTGGTACTGCTTGTGCAAAAATGGCTGTTTACCAACAAAAGTTCACAAATCCAGTAGTTGTTCAGTTCACAAGGCTGGTTATCTCAGCTGGTCATCAGTATACACTGGAATCCTGAAGAAGTAGACTCTAATTCCAGTGAAGGAAGGGACTTGCCAGCCAGAATCAGGGCAAACAGGCAAACAGAAAAAAACTTTCTTCTTCTGTGTGTTTTATATAGGTTGCAACCAAGAGGTGTGGTCCAGATACAAGGTGGATCTATCTTCCCTCCTCAAAAGATCCAGATTAAAATGGGTCTTCCTACTTCAAATCATTTCATTAAGAAAAAGATCCTCACAGGTGTACCCAGGCAGTTGGGTTTCTGGGTAATTCCAGATGAAGTCAAATTGATAACCAAGAACAGCCATGCTTGTATGTATATGCACCCACGCATATCCATTATTTTCATAGCTCAGAAAATGGCATCAGATAATTTGGAATTGAGTTACAAAATGTTGTGAACAACAAAGTAGGTGTTTGGGAAAGAATTCCCTCTTTCTCTGTAGCTTTGGAACCTGTCCTGTAACTCACTCTGTAACCCAGGCATCCACCTGCCTCTGTCTCCCAAGTGCTGGGATTAAAGATATACACTACCTACTAAGCCATCTTCCCAGCCACTATACAAACTTTAGAGGGACTCTATATGTATATGTATATATATATATATATATATACACACACACACACACACACACACACACACACACACACACACACACACACAACCATGCTCCTAGCTCTGTTCTTATTCTCTCCTTCCTCTTTCTTTTCTGTTTTAGTAGATTGTAACTAATGACACCTACAAGTAACAGTTATGTCATATGCTGCCTTCTAATGACTTTCCCCTTCAAAAACACCTTTTCAATTTTATTTTTATTTATTTTATTTATTATTTTTTATTTAATTTTTATTTTATTAGATCTGGTTTGGTTTATATTTGAGGACAGGTGACGGCTCATTTCTCCTTCGTTTAACTATGGAGTCTCTCCATCAGTTGACTTCAGAAATAGCTAGTAAAAATTAATATTTTCCCCTTACTCCCAACCTTCTTCTCCAGCCTTCAATTATTTTTGGCATGAAAACATTAATTGAGCACGCATATAATCTCAGTTGGGATTAGAACACAGTAGCGAGGATGGGGGGCAGATGTTTTCATTACAATCTCTACAAAGCATGAAAGATTACAGAAAAACACAGAAAACAGAAGCCAGTAGTTTAGAACAACTCAATCAGTGAGGCAAGAAAAAAACAAAAATCCAACAAATTTCATCAGATTTCCTTTCCAGAAAGTATATTCACTTCATTTTCCGTGATTCAAATATTTATGGTGCCCACTTGCCTGTGATAGTCATTTTCCATCTTTATTGCTGTAAAGAGACACAGTGACCAAGGCAACTGATGGAAGAATACATTTAATTGATTGTGATTTTGCTTAGTTTCAAAGGGTTAGTCTATGGTGATGAATATGGCAGCAAGCACTCTTGGTAGCAGCAGCTGAGAGTTTACATCTGATTCATATGTTAGAGAGAGAGAGAGTGAGTGAGTGAGAAAGAGAGAAACAAGAAAAAGACCTGTCATAGAGTTTTGAAAACACAAAACCCATCCAAAGTGACACACCTTCCCCAACAATGCCATAGCTTTCAATCCTTCAAGCAGTCCACAATCTGGGAACCTAACATTCATATCTATGAGCTTATATTGGTGACAACCTCATTAAAACCACCACATGTCCTATAGAAAAAGCTGGATTGAAAATACTTTCTCAATCATAAGTAGATATTTTATCACTTTTGTACATTGTATTATTTTTATCAAAAAATTCATATAATAAATGCATTTTGATTTTGTTTTCTTCTCAATTTCTCCCAGATTTTCTCTACCCACCCAATTCTCTCAAAAATCTCACAAAACAAAAATCAAAACACAAAGAATAAAACAAATAAGACAAAACAAACCACAAACAAATAGAAACAAAAAACTCGCTGAAAAACCCTCATGGAGTTTATGTTTATTTTATATTGACCAATGACTCCTGGGCATCAGCCCCCGCCCCCTTGAGTATGTCGATAAATCCAGTAACCCTCTTTGAAGTTTCTTTGTTATTGTGAATCATCTTCAGTTGTTCTCTGACATATTATGCTCCCTGATATGCTCAAATAATAACATACAATAGCAAAATTGTGCTCACCAGGGCAGAGCCACTATTATAATGCTACTCGGAGAAGATATGACAGCTGTGTATTAATTCAGTAAGTATTTAATAGAAATATACCTGCAGCACTTCCCTTCCTTCCTTTTTTCCCTCCAGATCCTACAAACTAGGCTTCCCCATAGCCCTCCTCTGCTGCCCCTCCTCAAGTTGATAGCTTAATTTTCTTTGATTATTATTGGTGTGTGTGTCTGTGTATGTGTGACTCTAGGTGTGTATAAGTGTGTGTGTGTGTGTGTGTGTGTGTGTAGAGAGAGAGAGAAAGGAGAGGGGGTATTGTGATTGTGTTTAATTTTAAGTGAACAGATAATACAATTCCTTGAGGCTTCATCCAACAACCTCTGTATTATGTTTTTCTTTAGTCCTGCTTTCATCTGTATTGGCATCTCTCGCTCCTCTCCAGTTGGAGCCCCTCCCTGTTATTCCATTTCCCACTTCATAGTATCAGTATCCCCCTGTTCCCTTCCCATGCTTCCACCTATGCTTCCTGATTCTGTGGTTTCTCCATGTTGCCTACTCACATCTGAGTATTTGGAGCTGGGAACCACAGTTGAGAGGACATCTTACATTTGTCTTTCTGGGTCTGGGTTACCTCACTGAACATAATATTTTTAATCTATATAGTTTTAAATTTCATATTTTTACAGCTGAATGGTATCCCATTGTGTATATGTACCATACTTTCCTTAACCATTCTGTTGAAGGACATGTAGGTTGTTTCTATTTCCTGGCTGTTGTGAGTAGGGTGGCTATAAATGTTGTTAACCATGTATTTGTGGATTATTCACAGATTCTTCAGACTACTGCCATAGTTGAATATAAATATGTCTTTAGTGTGTGCCATATTCACTCACACAGAATCGTGGAAAAATAACGCACAGTGATAAAGTTTAATTAATCTTCCGATTCTTTATCTAGCACATTCTTAAGTAATGTTTTTTGGTTTTGTGTCGTTATGAGAGTCTGTGGGCCTGAAAATAAGTTGACTATTTTTCTGGTGGAAGGCCCACCTCAGGCCCTGGCATCCATATACCCAGAGTCTGGGATGTTCTGGTGGAAGCCGCACCTCAATTCCCCTCCTCCAATTGCTCTCCCCAAACCCTGCCTCATCTCAGAAAGCCCACCAAATGCCAAACAGGACTCCTCCACCAGGAAGCTCAAGACCACTCCCACAGGGTATTTAAACTGCCCCCCAGAAAACAGATATGCAGTTTTTGGGTCTCTTTTTCCTGTCTCCTATCTATGGTTGGTCGGGGAGAGATCCTCTGGGAGCATTTTACCTAATAAACCTGAGCTTTTTCTAACTTAGTTTGATTTGATCTGATTTAGATTGCTGCCTTGGTGGAGAGGTTTATTGGGGTGCAGAAACTTCTCATCTATAGGTATACACTAAAACAATCATTGGATTTGATTATTTCTAATCAGTCAGCAATTTTACCTACCACTACTATTGCATCATTCATAAAAATATCACCATGGAAGAAATAAACAGATATTCTTATGTTAATAGATAAATTAATTTGACCTACACATTCCTTAGAGAGATGTCAGAGACTATTCTGCATCAACCACTGATTTACACTATAGACAAGAAAAGAATTTGCATCGATAAAACCATGAGATTTGTCACATTGTCTATACTTTCAAAACACTTATATTCCCATATTGACAATGCAGTTCATCTCTTTATCCAGCGCATCTGTATGTTTTTGTCAAGTGGCTTCTCTGTCTCTTGATATCTTCCTGATATATTTGTTCAAGCTCTGAGTAACAGTCTTTTTCTATCACCACTGTGGTTCTCCAGAAACATTCACCATGAAATAGCTAAACACATAATATGATTGATTAATTTACATCTTGTAGAAGTGGCTGAAGGTTTTGAACAACAGGTTTGTATACTCATACAGTTTAATTTTCTTTTATTAGGAACAAGTTAAGCTATTTTAAATTGCTTTGAAACTGATAGGCATTTTCATGTTCAAATCCAAGGTGGTAGCTTGTACCATATTAATTTCTCTTCTCTTTAATTATATTTAAATGTCACAGAATAAAGAGCAGGACTTAGCAAACAAAATTACAAAGAGTATTGTTTTCTGATTAGTTTGCATGTCACTTTAAATGCCTATTTTTATGTTTGTTTAAAGCTAATTAAGCTTATAAAGTCTGCACATTATTTATTTTGAGTCAGATATGAATTAGAAAAAAGAAGACATAATTATTATGGGAATCATTCTATCCTAAATTACTGAACAGAACCATTTATTTTTGTTCAAGGTAGATGTTTGATGTAATTCACTTTAAGTAATAGCTGTGTAAGCTCAGATGTACCAAGGAGTTGCTATATTTAAATGATTATATGTAAAACAAGGGCACTAGATGAATTTCTTGTTTCTTTCTGTTTTCCAACAACATATAATCTGTGACCATATTGACCACAATAATTGCTGAATGACAGTCTATGGTCTATTTAAGGACGAAGAATGAATCATTTTATTTGACAATGTATTCTTTAATACTTTAATCAAATTCCTAACAGTTGTTAATATATAACTTATAATCTTACATGCAATCACTAGGTGCTAGGCTATCTTTTCACCAGATACCAGGATTCATATTGAGTTTCTTTTATAATATGTGTGAAAGAATGGTGGCTGCATTCGTATGCTTTTTCTTTCACTATTGGTTAAGCTCTCTACCTCTTTTATTAACAATCTAAATAAAGACACTAAACTTTTTGATTCTGTATGTGTTGGAAGCCAACAAACAAACAAAACTGCTCTCAAATTTAATCCTTTGATTTCCAAATATCTAATATAAAAATTTAGAATTGGAATTTAACGAGAAAATAATAACAGGTCATTGTGAGATACAATAGTATACATTTCTATGTAAATAATGATTAACTTAAGTGTCTTTGGGTGACAGAAAATAAATTAAGCCAAACTCTCCTTCAAGAGTGGGTACAGTTAAAATAGACACAAGTAACTGTTAAGCCTCAGATTTGTGAGTAGAAAGACCAAGTCCATGACTGTCCAATTCAAGCAAGCTGTATTTTGGGGGTACACCTTGAACTAGTCAGCTGGCTGCTTTGCCTCTTGAAGTCCTTTTTACAGGAGCGATAAGGAGGTATTTACAGGGGCAATGATGTTATACATTGTTAGAAGGATGCAATGCAGATGGAAGGAACAAAGGCAACAATATACATCAAATGAATAAAGTTACAGGCAGGTTACATCAGAGCTAAGAAACAGGAACTTAATTACACATTGAAACCTTATTTAGCAAGGTTTACAAGGTTTACACACAGGACAAGCAGGGGCTCATCGCTTAACTAGGACTCAACACAGAACAAACAGGAATTTCTTAATTACAAATCTTATTTTGCAAGGACTTAATACCAGGCAAACAAGACTTATTCTTTTTTTTTTCCCATAGGATTTAGCACAGTACAAACAAGGGCTTCTTAATTACAATTAGAAACCTTACTTTGGAAGGATGTAACACAGGACAAACAAGGACTTCTTTTTGACTGTATTCATTGCAAACAGAACTCTTAACTTGCAAGGTATATTTTTTCTCTTTTGGTCCCCAATTAACTTGCAAGGTCTATTGTTCCTGTTTTGATCTCGAGAAACTGTAACCAAATTAAATGCTTTCTTTTACAAGTCACCTTAGTCATGATGTTTTATCAAAGCAACCGAAAAATAGCCAAGCTCATACATCTTAAGTTTATGGTTCTGTCTTTAAGTCTCAGTCTGTGACTGAACCTGAGCCAATCCTCACATCCTCTTATAGACAGTTTACAAGTCCCAATTTATTTGTAATTGTAAGGAAGACCAGACCATTCTGTTTACAATTATTGCTGACAGACTTTTATATTTTAGACAATTGTTTCCACAAGGAGAATCAGCCTGTGACTGTTGGGAACTACCTTTTGGAGGTGACTCTTGCCACTATCCTAGCTGCAGCTGGTTTATACATTCCAGGGTAGGGGCTTGAGGATTAGAAAAGGTAGGTAGGAGGAACAGCGATAAGAAAGAAACACAGAGACATAAGATAGTATTGGGAGGGCCACTCAGTTTCCTTCATACTGAGTTCTGAGATCTGAGTTCACCAATTTATTTTTTGTATCCAAATACAAAGAGGGACAAAGGCCAAAAGACTGTTTTAACGAGCATGACCAGAAGAGTTACTCGCTTCAATACTTTGAGACATCAAGTCATTTATTTCTTGAGGAAAGTATTTGATGTTTGGGGCAGTGAAAATACCCTAGGCCAAGTATCTGGCAGGCAGCCACTCCTTAAGTCAAACCTCCTATTTCAAAAGAAGGAGCAGAAGTATGCTTGAATTCTGACCTTTGGTCAGAGTGGAACGTATCTACTTCTATGGGCCATCCCAATGTCGAAAACACCAAGCAACAACACACTAAGTCAGGGTGTGTGGCCACATGTGTTAACAACTTTGAATAAACTCAAACTCTCTGACCATCTGAGAAACTAGAATAGGATCACATTTTGTTATCTCCACAGTGATGGAAGAAACAACAGCATAAAATAATACTGAAAACTAGACTTTTCTTTGACCTGTTTTAGCAGGAATCTTATTACACACTTCAAAATTCCACTGCAACATAGTTCGTAGATATAACTCCTGTTATTTCTATCTGCATACTTTAGCTGTGCATTATTTTAATGAACTTGTTTGATTTTGACTGTTGTTGAAATCAAAACGAATGCTGTGTTTGTAGTAAGCGAAGATCGTTAAATACTTATAGACATGAAATAGGTCACAAGTTCTGATAGTTTCTCATATGCTTCATACAGTTAAGAATTCAACTATGAAATGAAGTACAATTTACTTTAGTCCAGTTAAATGTATGATGTCTTAAAAGGTTTTAATTTTGTATTACCCAGTTCTCAATTTAAGACCCCATTTCAAGCAACATTAAACTGTGCAAGTAGTATTCAATTATTTGTGAACTTCAGTGTGTGAACTGTACACTAAATGAAATAATATCTTAGAAAATCATAGATACAAAAATCAATGGAAAGTTATTAGTGGCATGCAAAAGTGTCCGTGGGAATTTAATTTTGTCTATCTTCTTTAGGTCCCCCAAATATTTTATTAACAGAAATTATGGTCTATATATTATAGCTAATTTTGTCAAAATTTCCAGCTATATAGAACCTTTATTTAACATTGCACTTTAAATAGGTCCTGCTTCTTCCAAGAGAAGATTTATCTACAGTTTAAGTGCTGCTGTCTTCTCAAGCTCAAAGAATGTATCCTCTGAACTCTTCCTTACGGTATTTTTCTTGGGAGTGAGCAATATTTTCGGACAGAATAATTGAAGTACTAGTTACATGTTGATACTGGATAGCCTGCAGCTTAAAAGACAGTTAGATGAATCCTTATTATCAACTTTTGCCAGAAAAGGATACAGTGACAAAAAAGGTTAATCATGTATTATTAATCCCAAAGATGCAAGAAGAAAGAACACTGACCCAAAACTTCATGGCAAAATTAATTAAAGCAATCTGTTTACTAGTGTGCATTGACTGCCTCCCCCTAAGGCAGGGTTTAAGAAGTCAGGATTGGACATGAGGAAATAAGGGCCTTTATAGTTTAGGGGTAGGAAATTTCCAAATGAGAGTTTTGGTTGGCAAAAAGGCAGGGTGGTACAAGCAGAGCATAACAAGTTGGTTGGTCATAGCAAGGTTGTCAAAACAAGGAGGGCATAATAAATAACCTTTTGAAACAAAGGTAGGGTTGCAAAATGGTCATAACAACTTTTTGAAACAAAAGCATGGCTGTTGTTTGCTGGGACAGGTAGTAAGAAATATTTGTAGTAAGGTTACAGGTGGGGCATAGCCCAGTCCTTGGGAAACAGAAATTTAATCATAAACAAGAATGAACCTAGTTTGTCTTTACTATAGGATGGCTTTTAAGGTTAAAATGGAGCCATGCTGGTTCATCAATATCTCATTTTAGGATGAGAGAAACAAAGATGTCAAGGGTCTGCTCCTTCAGTGCACTTCCTGCTCAATTATGAAGCACAATTGAATGACATCAGGACATCCATGTGCTTGAAACCTGAAAGTGACAAAATAATTCATTAACAAAATACAGCATTGTAAAAATGAAGAAATAGAGGCCATGAACTTGAAAGAGTGCAAGAGAGGGCATATGGAAGAATTAGAGGGAGAACAGGGAAGCGGAAATGATGTAATTTTATTTTGATTTCCAAAAATAAATAAACACATACACACACATACATACATACAATACATATAGTGTTAACATAGTGGTATATAACTTTAAATTCAGCACATAGGAGGCAAAGGTAGACAAATCTCTGTGAATTCAAGGCCAGCCTGGTTTATACAATGTTTTCTAGGTCAGCTGGGTCTACATACTGAGAACCTATTTGAAGAAAAAAGAAAAGAAATATAAGATTGTTTACATAGTCATATACATATATAAGTAATTTTTTCCTTTTACTGAAATATATATTTTCTAAAGCAAACTCTTTAGAACACAAACAGAATACACAAGGAGTGTGTTGAAAGACCTTTTCCATTTTTACTCAAATAGTCTGGGTTTAGGCAGAGGGGTCTGAATTACCATTCTTATTTTATTTACATGCATAAGTGTTGGCATGTGTGTATGAATCCACCTCATGTGGGCAGAAGAGGGTATCAGTTCCCTTGGAACTGAAGAGGGAGAATGTGGGGCAAGTGGTGTGTCCTCTGCTAGGAGCAGCAATTGCTCTGAACAATAGAGCCTTTTTCCAGCCTAGGGGAGCTTGAATTTTTAACGCAAAAGGCCTAAGGGAGTTCAGGATTTGCTGAAGTGTGAGGACTGCTGATTTAATGCCTGGGGAAGTCTGGCCAACAAATATTTTTCTATCATGACATGAGCTAAATGTTCCCTAATTTTCACTACCTTTATTTTTACCCAGTTCTTACTTCTTTCTCCTGACTCTACAAAACTTCATTTATAATAAAAAATGGCCTTCATAAATCAGCTAATAAAATATATGCAAAATTTTCTTGTTGGATTACATTTCAGCCAACAATTTTGACTCTGTAGAGTCAATCTCTTCATTTTACTCTCTCACTGGTGTTATTACTAAGTACTGTTTCCTGTGTGATAAAGACAAATTTTTATCATAGTTCTCTGTGTCATCCAATCTGTGGGTCCTGGTGCTTTAGGCAGTGTCAGAGGTGGGCTTACTCTCTTGGCATAGTTTTAGGATAGATCAACCATTGGTTCATCATTCCCTCAATCTCTAGGCAACCCTTTCCTTAGCACACCCCATAGGGAGGATAGACTATAGTCAAAGGTTATGTGGTTGGGTTGGTTTCTCATTCCCTCCACTTCAAGTCTTGCCTGCTCACAAGAGATGGCCATTTCAGGCTATACATTTACACATTTAGTTTTGCTAAGAATCTTACCTGAAGTCATCCTTGTAGATTCCTGGAAGATTCCCTTGTACCAACTTTTTACTTGATCCTGAAATGTGGCCCCTCTTTCAGTAGTCTCTGCCTCTGTTTCCTTCCACATGGTCTGATCTCTCATGTTCCCACCCCACCCATTGTCAGTCCACTCACAAAATCTCTTTGATTTCCCCTGCCCAGGAAGATCTAGGTATCACCTCTTGAATCCTACTTGTTACCTAGTCTCTCTAGGTCTTTGGATTGTAGCATAGTTATCCTTTACATTACAGCTAATATCTACTTATGAGTGCATATGTACCATGTTTGTCTTTCTTAGTCTAAGGAAGATTTTTTTCTAGTTACATCCACTTGCCTTCAAATCTCCTGATGTCACTGTTTTTAAAAGCCAAGTAATATTCCATTGTGCAAATATACCACATATCTTTATCCATTCATCAATTAAGGGACATCTAGGTTGTTTCTAGGTTCTAACCATTACAGATAAAGTTGCTGTGAACATTGTTGAGTAAGTATCTTTGTGGTATGCTTAAGCATCCTTTGGGTATATGCCCAAGAGTGGTATAGCTGGGTCTTATGGTAGATTGACACCCAATTTTCTGAAACACTGCCACACTGATTTCCAAAGTGGCTATACAAGTTTGTACTCTCACCAGCAATAAGTAGTGTTCACCTTGCTCCACCAACATGATTGGAGGAAAATAAAATATCAATGTAATGATGCCTAATAATATTCTGCTATACTCATAGATTGGTGCCTAGCTCAATTGTCATCAGAAATGATTCATCCAGCAACTCATGGAAACAGAAGCAAACCCATAACCAAACATTAGGTGGAACTTGGGAAATCCTGCAGAAGAGGGGAAGAAAGGAGTGTAGAAGGCAGTAGGGTCAAGGACACAACAAGAAAACTCACAGAATCAACTAACCTTTGCTCATAGGGACTCACAGAGACTGAGCTGAAAACCAGGGAACCTGCATAGGACTGACATAGGCCCTCTGCATATATGTTACAGTTGTGTTGTTTGTTCCTCTTGTAGAACTTCTAACAATGGGAATAGGTGCTGTTTCTGATTCTTTAACTGGCTTTTTGGACAGTACACCTCATGTTGGGTCACTTTGCCTAATGTTAAATACATGAGAATGTGCTTAGTGTTACTGCATCTTGATATGCCATGTTTTGTTGATTCTCATGGGAGACATGTCCTTCCTTAAACAGAACAATTACTGCTTAATGGGACATACTACTAGTAGCGTGGAAGGAAATGGTGCTGATAACCATTTGAACTGTTGGGGCAGGCTCAAGATGATCAGATGAAAAGAATTTTAGTATGTTACCTAATGACCATTCTTGTGCTGTTTTGGTAAAGAATGTGACTGCTTTTTGCCCTTGTGCA
>PVIU01028624.1:0-18696 GCA_004026605.1 Ondatra zibethicus
GAGATAGAGACAGAGACCCACGTTGGAACACTGGACTGAGCTCCCAAGGCCCAGTTGAAGAGCAGAAGGAGGGAGAAGATGAACACAGAAGTCAGAACCGCAAGGGATTCGTCCACCCATTGAGATGGTGTGCCTGATCTAGTGGGAGCTCACCAAGGCCAGCTGGACTGGGACTGAACGAGCATGTGATCGAAACAGATTCTCTGAATATGACTGACAATGGGGACTGACTGAGAAGCCAATGATAATGGCACTGGGATTTGATTCTACTGCATGTACTGGCTTTTTGGTATCCTAGTCAGTTTGGATTCACACCTTCCTAGGCCTGGATGGAGGCGAGAGGGCCTTGGGCTTCCCACAGGGCAGGGTAACCTGCCCTCTCTTAGGACTGGAGGGGAAAAGGGGAGGGGGAGTGGGGAAGTGGGAGGGAAATGGGAGGAGCGGAGGAGGTGGAAATTTTGAATGGTACTATTTATAATGAAATAATAAAAAATTAAATGTGGAGAAAAAAAGATTTTAAAAAAAATCAAAAAAAAAAAAGAATGGGTTTATCTGAGTTGATGGTTCCAGAGTATAGTTCATCACAGCAGAAGGGAGATCAGCGCATCTCTCAGCCTTCATCCGAGAAACTCCTTTCTGCAGTAGATAGTGCTTAATATTGGAACCCTCAAATGGCAGTAGTTGTGGAATATTAGTTTAAGATGTGTTACATTTGTTTATGCCGTGGAACATTCGTTAAATGATGCAAAGATGTGTTGCATTCTTTTATGTTGCATTTGTTTAACTCTGTGAAACTGTGTTACTTTGCCTGCCTAAAACACCTGACTGATCTAATAAAGAGCTGAATGGCCAATAGCTAGGCAGGAGAATTATAGGTGGGGCTTCCGGACAGAGGGAATAAATAGGAGGAAAAATCTGGAAGAGATGATCAAGGAGCGAGAAAAGGACATCAGGGGCCAGTCACCCAACTACACAGCAAGTCACGGAGTAAGAAGTAAAGAACGGCATATAGAATAGAGAAAGATAAAAGTCCAGAGCAAAAAAAGTAGATGGAACAATTTAAGAGAAGCTGGCTAGAAACAAGGCTGGGCATTCATAAGTAATAATAAATCTCTATGTATATTTATTTGGGAGCTGGCTGGTGGGCCCCAAAAGAGCCATCAATTGCAGTTGATGTTCAGAGAGTAAGAGACTGCGGAGTGCTCAGTCCTAAGTGGACACCTTTATTGTACCCCTTCTCTCAGGGCTGAGGGCTCATCAAGGAAGAGATGGTCACAGACTAAAAGACAGAATAGTGAGTGTGTCCAGTGAAATGGTATTTTCCTGACACGACAGGTCAGTTGCACATGTGAACTCACAGAGGCCATGACCGCACAAGTCCCGCACTGAAACCATCCAAATGAAATGTCCACATGGAAGGGAGTGGGGCTCACACAGCCCTAACTGAGGAACTACCGACAGTTAGTGGCTTCTGAGAGAGAAGAATCAGTTTTCTTCAATGCATGCCCTGAGACACTAGACATGATGTATTGCGTGTTGGCCCTATAGGCATGCACATAGAGGTAGTACTGAATGGGCTCAGTGTACTTCAAAAAATAAAGGAACATGTGAAATTGGGATGGAAAAGCATTGAAGGGATGGAGGAGGAATTGGAAGAGGGGGATGGGCATTAGAGATGAACAAAATGCATTATACATTATATTTATATATATGAGAAATTCTCAAAAAAATAAAGTATTTAGAAATGTTGCTAGGTTCAGGTATTATTATGAATATCTAAACATGTTTAAAATTAAGCTTCAGCACTATTGGGCTTCATACAAACAAATTATTCTTAGTGATAGTTCATAAAATTTAACTTTTAAAATAATATTACTGGGGATAAATAATGTATTTCATTAGATTTACGATTTTTCTTTTCCTTCCTTTAGTTCTTTACTGGAAAATGATATTTTTTTTGTGATTACATAAAAGATAAAGAGGCACACAGGAGTTTTTGTGTTACTTTAGATTCATGGAGCTGGAGAGATGGCTAAGCTGTTCAGAGTGCTTGCTGACCTCCCATGGAATGGAGTTTAGTTCCCAGAAGCTATGTCTTCCCAGCTGACACTGCTGTAACTCCAGGGATCCTATGCCCTCTTATGACTTCCTCAGGCACATACATGCATGTGACACACACACACACACACACACACACACACACACACACACACACACACACACATCTACACATTAAAAAACCCTTTAAAGTTAATTCATGAATTTATTCAGTGCCTGGTTATTGTGCACTAGAATGTAGAAGAAAAATCATTTTATTACTGGATATGGAATCACCCAGCCAAAAATGAGGTAATAGAAGCTAGGTTTTAAGTGGGGTTCCTGGAGATCAAAGGGAGCAAACCCTGACCAAAGCAGAGACTGGCTGTTCTCCCTCTAGACAGGTAAAGGCAGGTTGGATGATTTCCGGGATAGACTGGATGGCCATCATGCCTAAAAGACTTCTGGGGCTAACATGATTGAGCTGGGACAGAATGAAACACATGCCAGTTTTTATTTTTGTTTGCTTTTGCTTTTTTTTATTTTTTTGAGACAAGGTTTCTGTATGTAGCCTTGGCTGTTCTAGAACTCACGCTGTAGACCAGGCTGGCCTTGAACTCACAGAGATCTGCCTGCCTCTGCCTCCCGAGTGCTGTAATTAAAGGTGTACACCACACTGCCTAGCACATGCCATGCTATTAACAGCCAAGTTAAAGACCCAGGAGCACGTTTACATTCCGTCCTCTCTGGTCCTTACCTGTCTCAATGTCTGGGCATCGCAGGTGTGTCTGACTTCTCAGAAAGTGATATCTCTAGGAAAAAATATACTTCGTATTTTGTCCCTTTTAGCTCCAGTGGTATAAAATATAAAATATTCTGAAATGAAATTAGAGATTTATAATTGCTTTCCAAATTTATTTGCTTTAGTGGTCTGATGGGTATCCAGATGTTTATATTTAGGTTACAGGTACAATGAATAACTAATATCTGCCAAAGATGAAATGAATGTATGTTTTCTGTAAAACATGTATCTACATTATTGTTTCTTTTTCTTTTTTTTCTTTTTTTTTAGTTTTTCGAGACATGGTTTCTCTGTAGCTTTGGAGCTTGTCCTGGAACTAGCTCTTGTAGACCAGGTTGGCCTTGAACCCACAGAGATCTACCTGCCTCTGCCTCCCCAGTGCTGGGATTAAAGGTGTGCACCACCACTGCCCAGCTTACATTATTGTTTCTTGTTTCCTTAATTTACATATAATAAAAAAACTTCTGAAGCAATTTAGGAATGAATCAAGATAGGGCACAGTAAGGCAGGAATTGCCTGGAAAACGGCTGTAATTGATTTCAGGGTTCTTCAAATTTTGTCCCTGTGTGTGTTCTATTTGATCTGTCCATGTATGTATTGTGCGACAGCTGATGCATCCCCTTCATTCACATTATTTTCATCCAGAACACACATTAATGGCTATAAATATTAATTTATAGACACAAATATATTTCTCTTTGTAAATTGCATTTAATTTTTTGTTTTCTGGATTTGATGAATCATATATTGATTATATTTTTCACAGCTGTAATTGTGAAAACAGTAAGAAGAATAGTATCAGAATAAAAATATGTACCACTTTTATATTTCTTTGAAAATCACATAATGTCAACCTAGTGCTTGTATTTGATATAGTCAGCAATTATGCTGAATTTTAACCATTGACAGTCTAAATTGGTCCAGCATATCTGTTTTGACTGGTTATAGTATTATTAGTGCCATAAGTCTTACTTTTTAAATCAGGTTAGGGCATGATTGGCAAAATGGTTGGATTAGCAGTTCATTACCAAACTGGTCGTAGATCTCAAAAACCTATCCTAGTAAATATATAAGCTTATGTCTTTTTTTGCTTAGATTTTTTTTCACTTTTGAGTCAGAATACCTTCCCCATCTTCAGCTTACATTGTAATGATTCAGATATTTTCTTCTTTTAATATGGAAAAACTTTACTATAACAATTACTGTAATATAATAAAACACTGATCTTTCTTTATATATGTCCACAATCCATTTTTAGCAACTCTTTATTCCACACATTAAGTCAAATAACAACAATAAAAAATGTAAAAGCCACTCTTTATTGCACATTGACAGTCTTCTAGTTAAATGAATCACCAGATTAATTACATTTTGGACATGCATTGGTCATTTATTTTACTACAAGTCAGATTTTTCATTTCTCAAGTGATTCATTCTGAAATTGGAAAGTGTTAATATGGCTCTCTAACATAGCTATTGGGTGTTAGTCTGATCGCATGTAATATCTTGTTTTTATCATAGTTAAAAATGTCGCACCAAAGCTATGAAGTTTGTACAAAAAGGATAGTCAGATTTTTGGTACTAGAAGGAGACAGAAGTAGAGATATTCAGAAATCAAAATGCAATATACCCTGCTTGATTAGTTCCCAGAGAATACGGTTTATCTTTAATGCACATCATTTGCCTAAGAATATGTAGTGCTCGACTAAACATCTTAGTAATAATGATGCTACCCATCCAAATTACTCATTTCGTATTTTTACTTTTTTAAATGGAGGTAAAACCTCAGGCTTTACAATTATAATAAGTATAAAAATGACATTGTAAAATTAGAACCCCAAGTCCTAAAGTAAAATCTATGGCATTAATAGTGCACTGTTCTTAATGGCTGGTAGATCAGCTCTTGAATAAAATTTAGGTTGTTAGATGAAAGACATTAATAAATAAATCCATTATCCTCAGAATTTCTATAAACACTAACAATTTTTTATAATGCAACATTATAAAAACTAAAAAGCACACTCTCAAAATGTTTCAGCCATTGTTGTTTATATTTATGATTGTTCAATTATAGTAGAGTATGGAGATTCCTAAAACGGAAAGAAAAAATAGCAAAGGAAGCAGAAAACAACGAATCCAATGACCCAGTTCACTGAATAAATATAGATGATCACCATATCCATGTCAAACCACCATCCACGGCTGTCGTCCTCGAAGTGTAGGTAGTCCATCCTGTGTGCACCGTGTGGGAACTGCCTCCGTGTCACTGGAGTTGCATGCCTGTGGAATCCTAGAAGATACAGGGGTGAGATCAGACTCGCGATTTTGAAGGAAGCTGGATTATTATCACAGTGCCTTGAGCAAAGCTTCTCTTGGCTTCACTGAGTGGTGTTAAACAAATATGTGTCTAACAGTTGCTTTCTCAGTGATGAGCAACTGTGAGAAGTCCCAGTTTGGGGTATAATGGGCAGAGCAGCAGACAAGCCTGGCTCAGTGACTTGGACAACATTACTGATGACTTTGGGTCTGAGACTTCTCATCAGCATCATCTGACATGACTTGTGAAGATTACATTTTCCTAAAGTTAAACCCTAGGCACCACAACTGCAACTAGAACTACTCTGTGACCTTGGAGCACCACTGACCTTTTGATCTTTCCCTTGACAGTGTTAGTCAGTGCAGTTAATTCAGCAAACTTCTACAAAAATATAGTCCTATATTTCTTGTTTTAGCCATGAATGAGATGGACAGACACAATCATATTCCCACAAAGAAAATTGGCTTTAATTTTAATGTTCTTCAAAACATGGGCCTACTTAGGGAATTGGCTGGTGGAGTAAAGCAAATCTGAGAAGCATAATCCCTTGTTAGATTTCTGAGAAATACTGCATCTCATGAAATTCTGGGTATATTTACTAGCTAAGTATCTGAAGCCTGAGTATAACTTGGTCAGCAGAAATGAGCTTTTGTTGGTTGGCCAACTTTGGCTGGCAAACTTGACACACCTGGGAAGAGGGAACCTTAATTGAGAAATTGCCTAGATCAACTGGTCTGTGGTCATCACTATGAAGTATTTTTGTAATTGATAATTGATATAGAAAGACCTAACCCTGATGTGGGATTCCCATCTGTATGCTGTGATTATGCTTTATTACCATTGGTTTAGGAATAAAGATGTTTAGGCAAATGGCTAAGCAGAGCAAAGTCAGATGTGAAATCTGAACAGAGACATAGAGAGAGAGTAGGCAGAGTCAAGGGAATGCCATGTAGCTGCCAAAGGAGAAACATGCCAGAAAATCTTACTGATAGGCCACAGCCTGATGGCAATACACAGATTAATAGAAATGGGTTAATTCAAGATGTAAGAGCTAGCTAGAAATAAGCCTAAGTCATTGGCTGCTGTGGGAACTCCTTCAGCCAATAGCCTTTAAGATATCAGCCCACTAGGGCATTGTCTCTTGTATTATAAATGTAGATGTAAAGCTTGCAAGGCCTCTCTCTTGGCTGCTGGGTTCGGTTCCTGTTTCCCACTTGTGCAGAGGACTGTGATCTGTGAGTCTACCCCTAAATAAAGAACCCTTTATTATACTCAATTCTGAGTTAGTGTGGGACTGCTTTATAGCATCCATTTACAACTGGTCAAACAGTGTTGTAATTAATATAGTTTCTGTGTGGTTATTTGGGTCAGGGCAGCTGGGAAAAGAATGAGCAGTCTCCATTACAAAATGGCACCCATACATTCGGGGCTAACACATGTGGCCAGCCACACGCTTTGGGTCCGAATGCTTGTATGCCAGCTTGGGGTTAGGAGGAAAGTAGCTGATAGCATGCCTGCCACTCACTCAGTACTCTTGCCTGGGAAGGCAGCTGAATAGGGTCTGCTAGGTGCACACAGGCAGGAAAGCATGGTGAATTCCCACTGCCATACACAGAGACATTTCCAGGCTGTGGAGCATGCTGCATGGCAGATTTAGCTTTTACTCAAACAAAAAGGGTTTATGTGCTGCAGGGTGCTTCCCAGAGTTGAGGTGAGGAGCATGGCTCCCACCCAGCAGTCCCAGAGTTGGCGGTAAACATACCTTTGCCATATTGAAAGGCCAACAGAGGTGAAGCCAGCATCCAGGGCTGCTGCAACCATGCTGCTTACCTATTTAAAATGCTCCTAGTTAGAAAAGGATTTCAGATACAGAATAGGACAGATTCAGACATGAAAGACCTCTACACGAGACAGTGTGTTTAAAAATGTATGTAGGTTTGGGAGAAAGAGGAAAAAGAGTATAGACAGTTATAAAAAGTAAGGTCTTTAAAGAGACATAAAAGTAATATAAAAGAGTACAGAAGTCATATATTAAAGGAGCAAAGAAAAAATAAGTCACATAAAGATGGAATATACACAGAGAGTCTGAATTATGCATATTATTGTGTTTTCTTTGAATTTTTTGACTGCAGAGAGACATCTGATTCTGGGGGATGTTAAGCTAAGCCAAGATAAAGGTATCTTGACTTCAAAATTTAAGTCCAAGGACATGTTACTTTGGAAAAGAGGTTCTGCTTTTGTTTCTTCAGAGGACTGGAACCTGTGGGTTCCTTCCAGGCTAACGTGGTTTGATGGAACAAGACTCCCTTGAAAGGTCTCTATGAACCCTAAAAATATTTTGCCCAACAAATATCAAGAAATAGTTTGGAGAAAACAATGCCCAAATTCCCCAAATGATTGTTTATAATGCTTGTTTCATTTAAAGAGGGTTGATTATAAGTGAGTAATCATCACAGTCAATTTCTAAAAAATAGTAATGGAGATATGATATAAACATGAATACTTTGCATTGGTATGGACTTTGGTCTAGTAACAAAAATTTGAGGTTGATTTGCTAAACTGTGTATATGTATTTCTGCTCTTGTTTAAGGTACTGTATTTGTGGAGCTCATTTAAAAAGGTATAATTAAGAAATACAGATTAATAGATAGTTATCTATAACAGTCAAACTTGTAGTCATATTAGTTAGGTGTTCTAGATATATAGATATATTTCAGTTAGATAAATAATTTTCAATACTTCAAAGACCTATGGAATATGGCATTTAAAATGTTTTAGAACTTAGACTTTTCTTGACAATGAGACATGTCTGCTTCTGGCAGCACCAATTATTTCAGAAAGGTTGATGGGCATTAAAGAAACTCATGGAATTTGCCTTCAATGTGACAAGGCTAGCCATTTGTGCAAGAAACTGTTCCTGCCTGGACTGCTTTATGGTATGCTGTATGAACTAGACATACATGACCGACAGAAAAGTGACTGCTGAACTTTCCAAAAGATGGGATGGTCCTTCAGGGTTCCTGCTTCACATAAGAAACTGCAAGACATTCTGAAGGATACAGAAGAAAGTGACTAACAAACTGCCAAGATAGGATAAACAGCCTTTCAAATTTCCTGCTTCATGGAAAAGTCTGCCGGATACTATGGGCCTGTCAGCTGAAGATGGATCCCCCAACATTACAGAAGAACTCTGGGTGACTGTCCAGGCAGCAAGATGTCTCTATCAATTCTCGAGTTTTAGAAGTTATTTACAATGCATTTCCTGTTTTCTTATGTAATAGTATATCCTTCTGGGGTCATTGAAGATTTAAACACATATAGTTATAGTTTTCCTTAGTTATGATATGATAAATTAGATATAAAACTTTAGACTCACAAAGATAGCATATTTTACTTAATTTGAAAAATGTAAATGAACTAAATATTGTAACTATAATTCTTGCTTGATAACTGGTTTGTATATGTAATTTTACTATGTTAAAGTGAAAACTTTCCTTTTTATTTAGACAGAAAAGGGGAGATGATGTGGGATTCCCCTCTATGCTGTATATGCTTTATTACCATTGCTTAATGAATAAAGATGTTTCAGCCAATGTCTTAACAGAGCAAGACCAGGCAGGAAATGCAAACAGAGATATATAGAGAGAGTAGGTAGAGTCAAGGAGACACCATGTAGCTTATGAAGAAAGATGCCGGAAAATCTTACTGATAGGCCACAGCCTGTGGAGATACACAGATTAATAGAAATAGGTTAATCCAAGATCTAAGAGCTAGCTAGAAACACACCTAAGTCATTGTCTAAACAGTGTTGTAATTAATATAGTTTCTGTGTGATTATTCGGGTCAGGGAAACTGGGAAACAAGCAGTCTCCTTTTACACAACCCATTGTGGGTGGGGTCACTTCTGTGCAGGTGCCTCTAAGAAGGTGGCTGAGCAAGCCTAGGGAGAAAGATAGTAAGTAGCATCTGTCCATGGTCTCTGCTTCAGTTCCAGCCTTCAGGTTTCTGATCTGTGTCCCTGTCTTGTCTTCCCTCAGTGATGCACTGTAACTGTAAGCCACACAAGCCTTCTCCTTCCCCAGGTCGCTTTTACAGTGTTTGCCACAGCAACAGAACCAAACTCAAACAGCCAATATGTAATATCTAGGCTTTATAAAAAAACATCTTAAAAGATCTATAGTCTTACTATTCACTTTATTTTTGGTTATATTTTGGTTATTTTTTGCTGATTAGTGTGAGAGGGTAGGAAAATATACTATTTATTTGAGCAGAAAAAATTTTCTGGCACTTGCTAGTAGTGACTGGTGATAAGGGTCAGATGAGGCCCCAGTCTGAAGCAAATTCTGCTTCATCATCTATAGCAACTGAGTGATGTGAAGTGGCCTGCTCCAGATCTGGCTGCTAATTCAGACAGCAAGGGTGAGTTCACCTGGCTCTTGGCATGGCTATTCAAAGCCAGGCCTCTTCAATCAGGAACTGTCCTAGCTTGCTGTTTGTGCTAAGTTATATATTTATTTGTATTATGTAGGCTGAAAACACAAAGGACGAATTAAAGGGAAAATAGGGTATGTTTTAGAATAAGATGCAGAGCAACGTCTCAGGTATGTTTTGGATAATTTCTAATTGTCTTTAGCCAATCTCCTATCATTGCATTTGATATTTCATTATTAACTTTTGTAAATTACAAGGAGCTAAATTAGGATGATCTGTCAGGGTTTTTTTTTATTTGTTTGCATCATTAGTATTTAAAGCAGGTTTTTTTTTATATATGACTCTGCTTAAGTCCCTTTGTTTAGTTTATATAATATGATTTAGCATGATATGACATGTTTAGCTGATATGATATGATTAACTGGACATTTGTCACCTTTAGTATACTGCAACTTGTGGGAAAGGGACAAAGCAATGAAGTCAGCCTTTCTGGGTTGTCAAACTTCTAGTTTTTCCTTAACTAATGTAATTCTTTAAAAAAGTGGTGTGCTTAATGACTGTGTCCTTTGCTTTACAGAAGCTCCTCAGTTTCAGGAGGTCCCATTTATTCATTGTTGCTCTTATTGTCTGTGCCACTGGGGTTATACACAGGAAGTGGCCTACTGTGCCCAAGTTTTTCAGGCTACTTCCCACTTTCTCTTCTATCAGGCTCAGTGTGGTCAGATTTATATTGATGTCTTTAATCCATTTGGACTTGATTTTTGTGCATGGTGATAGATAAGGATCTATTTTCATTCTCCTACAGTTTGACATCCAGTTATGCCAGCACCATTTGTTAATGATGCTTTCTTTCTTCCATTGTATAATTTTAGCTTCTTTGTCAAATATGAGGTATTCATAGGTTTGTGGATTAATATCCTGGTCTTGGATTCGATTCTATTGGTCAACGTCTCTGTTTTTATGCAAATGCCAAGCTGTTTTCATTACTGTAACTCTGTAATAGAGTTTGAAGTCCGGGATGGTGATGACTCTGGAAGTTCCTTTATTGTATAGGATTGTTTTGGCTATCTTGGGCTTTTTGTTTTTCCATAAAGGCATCCTACTGAATGAGAGAAGATCTTCACCAACCCCACATCAGACAAAGGTCTGATCTCCAAAATAGATAAAGAACTCAAGAAACTAGACATTAAAATTATAAATAACCCAATTAAAAAATGGGGTAATGATCTGAACAGAGATTTCTCAACAGAAGTTCAAATGGCCGAAAGATACTTAAGGTCATGTTCAACTTCCTTAGCCATCAGGGAAATGGAAATCAAAACAACTTTGAGATACCAAATCTTACACCTGTCAGAATGGCTAAAATCAAAAACACCAATGATAGTCTATGCTGGAGAGCATGTGGAGTAAGGGGAACACTCATCCATTGCTGGTGGAAATGCAAACTTGTGCAACCACTTTGGAAATCAGCGTGACGGTTTCTCAGGAAATTGGGAATCAACCTACCTCAGGATGCAGCAATACCACTCTTGGGAACATACCCAAGAGATGCCCAACCATACTACAAAAGCATTTGTTCAACTATGTTCATAGCAGCATTATTTGTAATAGCCAGAACCTGGAAACAACCTAGGTGCCCCTCAATGGAAGAATGGATCAAGAAAGTGTGGAATATATACATATTAGAATACTACTCAGTGGTAAAAAACAATGACATCTTGAATTTTGCATGCAAATGGATGGAAATAGAAAACACTATCCTGAGTAAGACAACCCAGACCCAAAAAGATGAATATGGTATGTATTCACTCATTAGTGGACTCTAGCTGTAAAGAAAGAATATTAAGCCTAAAGTTCACAAGCCTAGAGAAGCCCAATAGCAAGGTGAACCCAAAGAAAAACATATATAGATCCTCCTGGAAATTGGAAGCAAACAAGATAGCCGGGCAAAAGTTGGGAGCATGGGGGTGCCGGTAGGGGTGGAGGTTTTTTGGGGGAGGGGGAGAAGGGGAAGGAGAAGGGAGAAGGGAAGGACTGGGGAGTGGGAGGGTAGAGATAGTGGAAGGGCAGATGTTGGAGCAGGGAAGAAGATAGCTACATTAAGGGAGCCATTTTGGGGTTGTCAGGAGCCTTGGCTCTAGAGGGGATCCCAGGTGTCCATGGGGATGTCCCCAGCTAGGTCCTTGGGCAGCAGAGGAGAGGGTGCCTGAACTGGCCTTGTCCCATAATCATACTGATGATTATCTCGAATATCACCATAGAAATTTTGTCTTATGGATGGAAATAGAGACAGAGACCCACAACCACATCAGAGCAATGGACTGAGCTCCCAAGGTCCAGTTGAAGAGCAGAAGGTGGGAGAAGATGAGCAAGGAAGTCAGGGTCACGAGAGGTTGGTCCATCCACTGAGACAGTATGCCTGATCTAATGGGAGCTCACCAAATACAGCTGGACCAGGACTGAATGAGCATGTGATCAAACTGGACTCTCTAAATGTGGCTGCCACTGGGGACAGACTGGGAAGCCATCAATAATGGCACGGGGACCTCTCTCTTCTGCAAGTAATGGCTTTTTGGGACCCTAGTTTATGTGGATGCACACCTTCCTAGGCCTGGATGGAGGGGGAGGGCCTTGGACTTCCCACAGGGCAGGGTACCCTGCCCTCTCTTAAGAACGGAAGGGGAAGGAGGAGGGTTAGTTGGGGAGCGGGAGGGGAATGGGAGAAGGGGAGGAAGTGTCAATTTTTGAATGGAAAAAAAGTGTGCAAGAGAAAGACACCTTTGACACAACTCACGTGGAGAGGTTTTTATTAGGGGAAAGAAAGGGAATAGAAAAAGGGGGAGGGGAGACAGGGAGAGGCGAAGACCAGCCTCTGGGGTCAGAAACTGAAGAAGACAGAGGGAGAGGGGGAGAGAGAGAGAGAAAGAGACAGAGAAATGGGAGGTGGGCAGGGCCCTTTTAAAAGGAAACGTAGTAAATGTGCACATGAGGTGTTCTTAGTGGCTACAGCTGAGGACATAGACTGTCAGAACCCTAAGGGCAGGCCAGCACAGATGCCTGAATACTAACACCTCACATCACGAACCTTGTGTAGGTACGGTGTAAGGCCTCATTAATATTAGCAACTGCTAGCTGCTGAGAGAGGGAGAATCAGTCTTCTTTAAATATGGTGATTTAGTAGTTCAGTCATGCTCCGGGAGGAGGCCCCATCCCCAGAATTATTTGAGCAAATGAATTAGACTTGATAGGTTTCAAAAGAAACCCAAACCAAGTAGCTGAGTGATGAGGGATGTGGAGGTGGCTCTCTGAGGAGCTGGAGGTGACTACAATCAAACTATATTGTATAAAGTTCTCAAAGAATTTTTTTAACTTTTTAAAAATTTGTTCTTTATGTCTTTTATTACATCATGAGTCCTGATCCAATCCATCTCCCAGCCCCTTACACCCGCCCTCTGTCCCTGCAACCCTGCCCCCCCAAATAAAACAAAGTAAATTTTAAGATAAAAATGGGAAAAAAAAGCAGGAAGGGAACATCTTGTCATGGAAGCTGCAATGCGTCACAGTGAGTCATGTAGTAAACCCCTTTATCCATACATCTCTACGTTCAGGTGTTCATTGCAAAGCATCATGGGTTTGGTTTGAGACTCCGGCCTCTGCTACACTATTGATACTAGGCCCTCACTGGAACTCTCCCTGGACATCCCACTGCCACCTTGTGTTATGAAGATCCTATAGCCCTAGGTCCAGAGAACGCCCCCCCCCAAGTTCCAGCAGATTACAGATGGGGCAGATGTTAGGGTGGGCCAACACTTAACCCTGGTTCTGGGCCTGGGTAGTTGCGGGGTTGGTCAGCCCGCAAGCTCTCCTGTCTTTACCACCTGGGTGAGTTTTCCAGCACTGCCCTGGATAGTTCTGTGTGACCCTCACCCTTTATTCTCAAAGGGGCAAGAAGAAATTTCCTAGCAGAATGTTTTCCCAGATCGATAGTGGCCTTCCCCTCTCCCACCAGGGAGATTCCGAACACAAGGTCACTTAGCTCAGCCCAGCCAGCCAGCCACCTGGTGAGAAAGAAGCAGGATGGGACAGAGCAAAAGACCTTGCACCCGTGCCAAAAGCAGCCTCAAAAAGCCTCTTTGTAGTTATACCTTTAAAAGCTTACCCCACAGAGGAGATACAACTTCTCTTGCTACCTTGCTGCAATGGGGTGTTGGAGATAGGGGTTCTGAACATGTTTGTATTATGTTAATTAAACATTGCTTATTAAAGTCTGGGCCTCTCTGGTGGTCTCTCTCTGGGGGTCATAATCTGGGCACAATAGTTCACCCCTTGCGGTGATGGGCAAGGGGCAGAGTCAGGGTTGGCTTTCCCACACCTACACCTTCAAGGCCAGCTCTACTGTGTTGTACAAAGTACAGGGGCCACTCTCCAAGTGCTACAGCTGATGAGGCTCAGGGCAGATCTCCTGCTCTTATGACCTCAGAGCCAGCAATTCCATCTGAGGCAGGTGGGGGGGAGGTGATCTCTACCCTACCCATGCTGCCATGTGACAGATAATGGGGATACCTCTCCCACCTGCCTCAGGGAATGATGGATGGGTGTGGGGAGCAATCTCTCCCCTGCCCATGCCTTCATATGGCAGAGAGGGATGGGCCAGGTCTCCCATGCTCACATTCTCAGGGTGGGCTCACCTGTGCCCTTGTCAACAGGGTCAGCTCTGCTGTGCTGCCCAGACAAAGCACAGGGCTTGCTTTCCCAAATGTTGAGCCTGGTAATGGTGTCAGTTCCCTTGCCAGCAGGAAGTGGTAGAGGAAGAGGAGAGGGCATCTTTCCCTCACCCCTACCACCACACTACAGACAGGGGAGGCAGTAGCCCCTCTCATGCCCTCAGGGTTGGTTTACACACTTTCCTGTCTACTGGGTCAACTCTAGTGTGTGTCTCAGGTGAGGTATAGGACCTGTTCTCCTGAGTGCTGCAGCTGGTGAGGGGTTAGATCAGGTCCCCCACCTGCTGCAGGTGTCAAGGAGTGTGGGGGAGGGCATCTTTCTGTTACCCATGCTACCACATGGGAGACAAAAGGGGCACAGTCTGCTCCCCCATTCTCACACCCCCAGCGCCAGCTCGCCTATACCCCTGTGAACAGAATCACTTCTAGTGGACTGCCCAGGTGAGGTGTAGGGCTCTTTCTCCTGAGTGCTTCAGCCAGTGAGGGGCAGGACCAGTTCTCCCTAGTGTTGCAGCCAGTGAGGGGCAGGGCCAACTCTATACAGTCCTATCCTCTCAGCCTTTGGTGGTATCAAGAACATCAGACCATGGCTGCATCAGAACCACTAACCAAGTGTGGGCCCCGGCAGCAACCCTGGTCCAGACATCATGATGTCACTGAGTGGCAATTAAGTCACCCACCTTAGCCCACTCCTCAACACTTTCACTTCCCAAAGACGCCTCTGTCCACAGGAAATGAAGCATTCTGTCTCTCTCTCTCTTCTATTACATATATTTTCTCCCCCCCACTATAACTGTGCTCAATCTGCCCATATTTTCTCCTTGAAGCCCAGGGTGGGCCTGCACATGGGTTTCTGTCCTGCTTAGTCTGTTATGGCACTGGGCAGGAACATGCTTTGTCCTAAAATATTATTTTTAAATGTATTTTTTCTTTTATTTAGATAAGCACAGATGTGTTATCTCTCTCCATTCAGATGAGCTGGACCACTGTGCACTCAGCCTGGGGGCCTTCGCTGAGTGAATGCATCAGATATGAGAATGTCAATCTCAGCAGCTTTCTGCTTTCAAGACTGACGTCACTACAGTTGTAGAGTAAGAGGAAGTGGGGGACATTTTTCTCCCACTTAAATATTATGCAAATGCATCAAGAGAAATAATCTCAAAGTAGTTTACACACCTTTCAACAGCTTCTTCACCCATGCAGGCCAGAGATGAGGTAACAATGCTATTAGAAATTACTGTTAGCATTTAAAACATGGTTTTCTCTGGTCCAAGAGAATGATGTATAGGTTGGGATTATTCAGATTCCAAGTAGATGGGCCAAAAACAAAGCACATGGGCCAAATAACTAATAAGATTAATATGTATTGCATTAGGAATGCTCATGTAAGAAAACAAAAGAGTCGATACAGAGCAAGAAATTATGCATTGTGCTGGACTCCCAGAGAGCCGCAATTTACTCTTGTGCTGTAATAATGTATTCTACCTTATTCGTGTCACCACAGAGTTGTGTACCTATATCCTGTATCGGAGAATGACAACAGAAGGAGGCAGTGAGGGAGACACAATTCATGAGACTATATTGAATAAAACATGATCTCATGAGTGAAGCAGATAATGATCAACGGCTGGACAACTTCATTTTCTCTGAATGTTTTTTAGGCAAGAGGGGAGTAAGTAGGAATTCACAGCAAGCTCTGGGATTTCTAATGACGTCAACTGCATAGGATAATGGCAGTTTCTAAAGCAAAGTTGGCCTAAAAGCCACGTCACAGATAGTTATTTGGTAGGAATAAGTGAACTATGACATTGTATTAGAAAACACCAGAATGCAAACTTCGGTGTTTAATGTAGGCTCTGCTGGAAAATGATGGCCATACACATGCAAACTCCTGTCTAGTATGAAGATGAAATGAACCAACACATATAAAGCATCAGGCTGGCCCACAGAGAACATCCAGTAAAAGTCAGAGTCGCATGATTTTATTAGAGGAGAAACCTTTATTGCCTTTCATATGTCAATTTTTCTGAATTACTCAGCAAGCTCACTATTCTTAGCCAAAATGGCTTCTATTTTCCTTCAGAGTAATTGATTTTTTTGAAGTCAGTTGCTGACCTTAAATAGATTGTTAGAACATCACATGGTAAAACTAATTTATTCCATCTTATGGAAAATATAACTATAATTTAGCAAAGATCTAAAGATATTTTGACATGGTGCCTGCCATAAAGAAATTCAGTCTAGAACACTGTCAAATTCTTAAAAATTATCATCCTCATAGGAGACAGGTTTGATTTATTTAATTTGATCAGTAAGTTAATTTATATTTAACTTAACCTTAGTTTCTTCGTACCAAGATGAATTAAACAGTATGGCTAAAGATTTCATCTGATAGGTTTTGGCCTCTGAGGACCACTAAACGACTGTTAATAGCTAGGAGTCTTTTCTGCTTTCCAGGAGCCATGCTTTGCCCCATATAACTGGGAGTCAAAGCATGATGAAGACAACACACATACTTTAATATCTGCAACTCTGTTCTAGAAATAGATCTGGAGTGAGAAGATTCTGAACATGGAGTTCACATTTACAAACCACACAAACTACTTTGTGAGACACATGGATGAGGATTACTTGGTTCTGATGCATGGTTTAAACTAGGATCCAATAGGTTTCGTGTACGTCAACCATGCTGTATTAAGTGTAAACACAATGGGGACATGCACTCCATGGATTCTGGAGGGCTTTAGCTTTCTATTCTAGCAGGGAAGGGTGAGAAATTGTATTATGAAAATTGTACTCTTCAAGGAACCTTGAAATCTGTATTTTACACCAATATTCTGCATACTCTATCAACTCAATCACTTCTCAGTGCCTATTAGGATGTCTATATAATCGCCCCCCCCATAGTCTGCTAATAGATGGACTCAACTAGATCTCTCAATTTTTCTAATGTGGAATAATTTTTAAAGCATTTAAAGTTGGTGTATATTGTACATAGGTTTCATTGTGGCATCTTCATACACTGTTCTTATCAATCTTCCTACTTCACTCTCCACTCTATGCTCTGAGTTCCCTTCCTCCCGCCAACAGCCCTCTCTGTTTTCATGGTACACATATTCTAGTACCTTCTTTTTCACTTCTCAAAGTTAAGGCTTCTTTTTCACATTTAGAGTATTTTTGCATGGATACGTGTGTGAGTGCATGTTTGCATGTGTGTGGGCACATGTGGAGATGGGCATGTGAGTGACAGTGGAAGACCAAGGTCCCTGTTGAGTATCTTCCCTGAATGTTCTCCACTTCATTTACTGAGTCCAAGTCTCTCCTGAGCAGAGCAAGATGCTGAAGGAAGACAGCTGTTCTGCATGCATCTGGGATCCTATCTCCTCCTCCCAAGCCCTGTGTATATAGTTGAGTGCTGAGGATCAGAACTCTGATGCTTCCACTCACGTGGCAAGGGCTTTATCCACTAAGGCGTCTGCCCTGCCTTATGACCTCCTCTTGTGCTCTCTTTATTTTTTGTTTCATTACAAAGATCGCCCATCTATAAAAATTAAAACATAGGCTAATCATATGAAAGGAAACATGGTATTTTGTCTTTCTGTGCCTGGCTTATTTTATTTATCATAATAATCTCTAGCTCCTAATTTTGAATAACTTTAATTCTAAATGCCCCAATTAAAAAATGGGGTAAGGATCTGAATAGAGAATTCTCAACAGAGGATGTTCGAATGGCCAAAAGATACTTAAGGTCATGTTCAACTTCCTTAGCAATCAGAGAAATGCAGATCAAAACAACTTTGAGATACCAAATCTTACACCTGTCAGAATGGCTAAAATCAAAAACACCAATGATAGTCTATGCTGGAGAGCATGTGGAGTAAGGGGAACACTCATCCATTGCTGGTGGAAATGCAAACTTGTGCAACCACTTTGGAAATCAGCGTGACGGTTTCTCAAGAAATTGGGAATCAACCTACCTCAGGATGCAGCAATACCACTCTTGGGAACATACCCAAGAGATGCCAAATCTTACTACAAAAGCATTTGTTCAACTATGTTCATAGCAGCATTATTTGTAATAGCCAGAACCTGGAAACAACCTAGGTGCCCCTCAATGGAAGAATGGATCAAGAAAGTGTGGAATATATACACATTAGAATACTACTCAGTGGTAAAAAACAATGAAATCTTGAATTTTGCATGCAAATGGATGGAAATAGAAAACGCTATCCTGAGTGAGGTAACCCAAACCCAGAAAGATGATTATGGTATGTACTCACTCATTAGTGGACCCTAGCTATAAAATAAAGGACACTAAGCACTTAGCTCACAAGCCCAGAGAAGCCGAATAACTAGGTGAACCCAAAGAAAGCATACACAGAACC
>PVIU01028625.1:0-18680 GCA_004026605.1 Ondatra zibethicus
AGGTGAGTCCCTCTCCCTGCTCAGGTACTTACCAGATGCAGCAAAGGCAGGGGAAGAAGGCTGAGCGGAAGAGGCTGTGGGTGAATGGTCCAGGGCAGCAGCCCTTTTATCCTTGGCAGGCTGTGATGCACAGCCCAAGCATGCTGCTGCTTTCACAACCAGGGAGATGACAGAGCCAACACTCCCAGTATCTTCCTCATGTTTCCAAGATTCCTGACAAGAGACCATTACGTCACCTCTGCCGCTGCTTCCCTGGTATCCCAGAGACCTGCCATTTCTTCTTTCATGCATCCGACTAGAGCTTTAACCTGTCTGTCTCTATTATTTTTGCTGGTCTGTGTGAATGTAGAGATGCATAGAATACATTTCCTGCCCTTGAGCATTTCAAATTTAGCTGCAGAGACAGTGGAGTAAATATATATATGGTACTGTGCAAGTTTATTGTGTGATGTGAATGTCTCGAAAACATTTATGAATGATTTGATCAGATGTGATTAGCTCCTGATTCTCAAGAGTGTTAAATCATCAAACCACTTGGGCCTGGGAATAGGATGCATTTGCTAATGGACAGAGAATGGGTCCCAGACCCCGTGGAAGGCAGATCTGAAGTTCAGGTAGGATATGCATGAGAGGCAAAGCCATGAAGGCTATTAATATCAACCTAATGTAATGTGGTTAAGTAGTGTGTCTACATTTATCTTTCTGAGTAATATTTGCTATGGAGTATGAGGGGATAAAATGATCTTGAAGTACGGAATATTGAATATGATTGATGAATGGCTGTCATTTTTTGGTGTGCTGTTAATGACTAGGTTGATGATATGGGGGTACTGTGTTCATCACAATTAATGAAAATATCATAATAACTTCCAACATTCATGTACATGTTTTTAACAGAGAAAAGATTTTTAATACATTGCAGTAGATTAGGCAGTGTTTTGAGAATACCTTCCTTGGGGAGATGTAAAAGGAGTCTACTCTTTCCTTGTAAGGTCCAAACAATAAAGGAAAGTTTGACTCCAGTCGAGTGAAGCCTGGTGAACCCATGGACTGAGTGGACTTACTACAAAGACAGAGAAGGAGGTGCATGCAGAAGTGTGAAAGACCACTGTATTGGAAAGTCTCGGCCCCGGCACAGATGATTGCGTCTCCATAGCCACCTAGATGGAGTTCCTCTCAGTTAGTCATCCCAGCCACACCCTAGCCCCTCCCAAGACTGCCTGGTCTTGTGTAGTTAGGGAAAAATGCAATTTCACAGAAAAAGCTGCCAAGAGCACCTGGAACTTCAGATGAGGGTCCAAGGACCCTTCCAACTCTCCCTTTTCTCTGAAAGGACATCAACAACTATCAGGAAGCTGGTGATGACTTTTATGTTTTTATTAATCAGACACAGGTGATCTGATGAAGATGGGTGCTACTTTACTCAACAGCTCCCATTGTATGACAGACAGTAGTGAGCACTGCCTGTCTGTGGAGGATGATTTTTATGAAATATGAATCTTCTTTTTCTACCAGATCTTATTATATTATTAGAGACGAATTTGTCTTTGGATTCATCTGCTATCATAGCTATTTGGCTATTTGTTTCCCATATTGCCATCAGAAGTATAACATTTCTGATGTTTATATTAAAACTAAACAATAGTTTTTAAATTTGGATCTCTTCCTTGTACCCAGGTTGGAAGGGCCATGCTTATGTAAGTATATTAATGAATGAGTGTATTTTACTTCACACCGTCTTCCCTCCATCTCGTTTTCTAGCTTGTCTCCTGTCTGCTTTGTCGCCTACACAGTTTCGCTGCTACTTTCATGCCATACACACACACACATTTTATGTATGTAGGTGAAAAGAGACAAAACATGATGTTTTTCTTTCTGGGACTTTACTTCACATAATGCAATAACTTTCAGCTGCATCCATTGGGTGATAAGTTTTAATTGAAACACTTTTATGACAGATCTGTGCTTGCTCTCTGTATACTTTAGTTTCTGGATTTTTGAAACAAAAACCCCTATAATGATGTACTTTACTCTATTTAAAATGTGGGGATTTCATACTTTCTTTTGAAATAGCCACAGAGCCATGAATTGCACTTGGTCTTAATGGATGAGGAATGAATGAAAGTGGAGGGATTGAGTAGTTCTCCTTTCTGATTTTCTTTTGACTTCAGGTATTTCTTGCCCCAAGAATATTTTCAAAGCTTAGATCATTAATAATGCTGAAGTGTCCTTTTCCTTCTAATAGCTTAGCATCCTGTAGATTGTTACTGTACTAGAAGAGATTATTTACCACCCGTTGTTTGTTGAGAAAAGTCTCCCTGATCTCAAGCACTGGATATTTGGTCCCCAGTTGGTGGTGTTGTTTGGGGATATTAGGTGGTGCGGGCTTGCTGGAGGACATTACAGCACTAGGAGTAGACGTTCAGAGTCAAAGCCACGGCCTGTTTCTAACTTGTTCTCACTTCTTATTTCTTTCATTTGAAAATGTGAACTCTAAACTTTCTGCTCCTGTCATCATGGCTGCTGTGTGGTGCTGTGAATGTCCTGCCGTTCTGAACTCCTGTTCCTCTGGGACAGCAAGCCCAAATCCACTGCCTCTGTAGCGTTTTAGTGCCACAACAGAAAAGCAGCTCATGCGCTTATTAAAGGGACTCTCTCATATCAGTAGTGAAGCCGAAGAGGGACACAGTGTGTTGAAAAGTCACGTTATCATGTAACGTGGAGGCCAGGAGAATAGGAGACAGACAGGGAGCTAGCGTAATGAAGGTTGTTTCTTTAGAAGGTCCAGAATTCTAGACCTTCTAAGAGGTTTATGCTCTCCCTTAGCCTGTGACTCCAGTTGGAGGTAACTCCTCTCTCTTGGCCAACAATCTCCAACACTTTCCCTGACTTCCCTCCCCTTCCTAATTACTACCACTAGTACCTCTTCTCAATGAAATTCCTTCTGCTTCAAAAAAATCATTCCTTATTTCTCATTAATAGACTTTTACTGAACACCATTACTATTCTTTACCCAAAGAGCACTGGCAGCAGGTAGACTAAAGTCTTCTTGACTGGTTTGTTGTCATGATGGAGAGACCAGGCTTTCTGGGGACATCAGGACATGGCTGTGGGGGACTAGAGAAATGGCTTAGTAGTTCAGAGCAATTGGTGTTCTTGTAGAGGGTCTAGAGTGGTTTCCCAGTGCTCACATGCTGGCTCACAAACATCTTAACTTCAGCTCAAGGGGATCTAATGCCCTCTTCTTACCTCCATGGGCACCAGTCTAGAAGTGGAGCACATGCAGACATGGGCACCAGTCTAGAAGTGGAGCACATGCAGACATGGGCACCAGTCCTGAAGTGGAGCACATGCAGACATGCAGTCAAAACTCTCATACATATACACGACCATTTAAAAAAGATAGAAATGATTGTTTTAAGAATTGAACTCAAGTTATATAATTTGGGAAGTTGAAGTTTTCCTGGACTTGACGCTGTAAAAAGGCACAAGCTACTTAACAATACAATTATTAATCTTCATCATTGTCAACCAGAAAGATGTTAAACCTTCTTCATCAAAATTTAAAAATCTTCATCATTTTAAACTAACTCAATGAGGTAGCTAAAGCTATAAATGCTAAAGAGGTGGTAGTCACTCATATTAGCTAAAGGAGTGGATGTCTGGTGGTGTGTGATTTAGACACACACCACATTGTTGGCCTTCAGAATAACCTTGGTCATGGTTTACTCCGTTATGGCCAGAGTCATCATGACTGTTGGAGGTCTTTGAAATGTGTGAAATGCTTGTATTCAACAGAAGATTATCATGGCATTCGCTCTTAGAGCCAGCTCAGCTCCTCCCAGACTGTGGGACTGCTCTTTCTTTTCTTAGCAGTGACTATAGGCCAGTAGGCCAGTCATCCTGAGCAGCAATAAGATGCAGTGGTTGTCACAGATCCACAGTGTACTCACTGTTCTCTTTCTATGGCAGATTGAGCAACTACAGAATAATTAATTATATGGAGGTATTGAGTGACAAAAGAAATTCTAAGTGCTATAGGGTATATCACAAGAAAACAATATTGGAACCTAGATTTTCTACAAATATGTATCTTAGTGATCATCAGAAGCAAGCTTTGTCTCACAACAGCAAGCATTCAGCCATTTTGTCTATGGGTTGCAGCCATTTTGCCAATGCGTTGTAGAGACATCAGGAAGAGATGGGGGTAGGTAACAATAATTGAACAAGGACATGTATTACACTTTTGAGCTAATTTGAAGTATCCACATATACATTCCAGTGGCTTTCAGTGCATAATCTCACCTCTCTTTATGCCACACAGGGCTGCCTGAGAGGCTTTCCTCTGGCTCTTTCCCTGATTGTTTATCTGGGAGATTCCTGAGATACCTGAAGATGGAGATCATTAATCTCACCTCTACCTTGGTGAACTGTCTTGTCTCTCACTTCCTTGTCTTTATGAGATCACGTGATCTACAGAGCATCCATCCTGTGACAACTGACTGCTCATAGCTCTGAGTGTCTGATTGCTCCCTTTCCCACCCCTTCCCTGAGAACTAAGGCTTCATTTCCAGTAGTCTCACCCTGAGTGGCCTTCTCTCTATATGGTTTCAACACATAAGGAAATACAGAGACATGCCTAGCTGGAAGAATCTTGACGGAATTTTGCGGCTTAGTCATTCTAATTGGTACTACAGGAAGGAGCAGTACAGGATTTCTTTGTAGCATATTTTCAATGTTCTTCCCAACAATCCAGGATAGGTCAATGCACAAAAATAATCTCTTTTCCTTAGAGTTCGGACCCTCCCATCCTCATAACTGTTGTATCCCAGAAGAAAGAGGCAGCTGGAGAACCAACCATCTTTAATGCCAATCTGTAGACATGTGCCATAAGGCTTTTATATAGATTATATATAGATGCCTATTCCCTCCTGTGAATAAGTTGGACTATTTGAAAGTATTCATATCTTCAGAGTCCTCTCTGAGATAGTTCCAGATGGATGCCGGATGTAAAGGAAGCATAGACTGGAGTTTTATTCTAATATTAAGATGCTATCTAAAGTCTCAGAAATGAAAATAGCAGAAGACCTTTATCCACTTGACATTTCCTGAGATACTGTGCTTCAGTCAACACAGCACAGGGGGAAAAAGGTTAAAACAAAAGCATTCACTTCCTATTTCACTCTACCGAATGCAGAACATTTAAAAGACTCCAAGAAGGTCTTCACACCAAGGGAGCATCTTGTAGATTCTTGGCTTTCTGTAGCATCAGTTCAGAACAATAAGCTTTATGATTCCAGGCCACAATGGACAAGCCAGAAGCAGTCATTTAAAGTGGCATCAGTTTTACAATGGACACACGTAGGTACTACACAGTTACTTAGGAGGTGGAAACTGGGGGTGGGTGCTACTGGAAGGGTGTGTGCCAGACACACGATGAACTCCTGGAGGTCAGAGAAGAAGTCTTCTGTGGATATGAGCATCTGAGAAGTCGAAAAGTGGAGAGAGGAACTTAGGTGTGGAAGGAAATCACGCCCATGTGCTATTCACCTGTAGTGCATGGAGGAGGAGGAAGAAAGAAACCCCTGGGAGGCAGATGGCATGGCCAAATCCTTTGGCTTAACCTGCTGTGTCTCCCTTCAATTTGTCACTAAAATTCTTTTATTTATATTGTTTTCTTAAGACTTATTAATTTTCTTGAATGTGAGGAGAGGGCTTGACACATTAGGGCCGTGGAAGGTGTGTTCGAGCTCTGGAGCAGACATGTCACTTGGGAATTCTCAGTGCTTAGGTGATACAGTCTCGGGAAGCTGTTTTCCCTATGGGTCTCAACTTGACTCAGGTTCATGCATTGTGGGGTTGGCAGCTGCAGAAGCAACCACCACAAGAATACGGTGCCTGGGAAAACAAGAAGATCTTGCTGAGTGAAAGACTTTATAACAATTAGACCCAAGACAATGCTACTAAGATCAGGCCATGGTGAGAGCCAGAGACCAGATATTTACTGGCACATGTGGTTTAACAACACAAAAAGATTAGAATGTACGGTACGTGCATAATGTTTTAGGGTACCCCAATGCTTTGAAGAACTTTTCCCCTCCTCCAATCATCACTATTGCCCTGTGTGACTTCTTCAGGAGGTGTAGAGATGATGGAGTAGGCAAAGCGTCATCCATTTGCTTTACTGGGTCGTCCAGTCCTCTTTCTCTGGTGTCCAGGGCCCTGACCGCTGCAGAAGTAACAGGAGCTGATGTTCAGGTACTGTGCCCACTGGATAGGTCAAGCCTGTAGTTGCTCAGGCAGAGACAGTCTCCAGAGTTGAAGATGGGAATCCCACAGAAGTAAAGGACAGTGAGAAGAGAGTGTAGTGGGAACCAGGCAGGATATTGGGTGGGTTCTTTGACAGGCACTTGTGGTGGTCTTGGTTTGTCCTGGTTTTACTTCAGAACACCTTAGGCTGCATGGAGTAAAAATGAAAATGATGGCATGTGATGGCACTTGCTTAAAAGCTGACATTTTTTTCCTGTTTCAGGAGTGTGGCTCTGAACCCACAGATTAGGAATAGTTCCTGGGAAGACAGGGAAAGGAAATACCAAGTCAAGGGATCCTGAGTCCAATGAGGACTGACTAAATCTTCCAACATTTTTTTCTGCTTTCCTTTGCAGATGGGAAGTAAGTGGCGAGGGGTGAAATGAGGGTAGCAAGCATTATTTAGTGGACAGCTTTCCTAACTCGCCTCAGCCTTGTGATGGCAAGTATAAAGTACTTTAGAGAGGACAGAGATTTTTTTTAAAAAAAATAAAGCCCAGATTATTAAAATGCCTGTTTTGCGATCTATAGTGCTGCTCAATTTTATTTTACTCATATAAGCAATTTAACTTTTGAAGCAGTTCGTATTGAGCTAAGGGTCCAGTGTGTGGATGAAAGGTAATAGTAAAATAGCTATGATCCAACGAAGTATGCTGTAGTCAGTCCTTGGGAATGAGGTCAGAGACCCAGGATCTGAGTCCCTAGGGTTCAGTATCTGGGCAAATGAGAGTGGGAAGGAGACCTGGACTTTAATCTTGAGCCTTTCACTATTAGGCTCCTTAAACTATCCTTTGCCTTCTTAACTGTTACCTTGGGAGTGAAGCATGCAGATATTAGAACAGCATTTTATGACCATCAAAACAATGGTGTTCAGTTCTAAAATTTTACTTCTGATGCAGGTTTTTACTGAGTTCAGTGACTCTTTGTTCCAGTGTCTAGGCAATGCCCCAGAATTAAATGAAACTGAAAGCAGAACCACTTCTTGTAAACAGAGACTGCATTTTCGTTTCCCAAAATGAAATAATTATACAGAAACTATATTAATTACAACACTGACTGATGGTGCAGGAATATTTCTAGCTAGTTCTTATACCTTAAATTAACCCATTTCTATTATTCTGTATATCTCCATGAGGCTGTGGCTTACTGGAAAGTTTCTGGTGTGTATCTCCTTAGGCAGCTACATTGTGTCTGGCTGCCTCTGCCTTCCTTCTCCCTTCATTCAGTTTAGTTTTCCTGCCTACCTATATTCTTTTGCCACAGGCCAAAGCAGTGTCTTTATTAACCAATGGTAATAAAATATATTCACAGAATACAGAGGGGAATCCCACATCATCTCGCCTTTTCTGTCTAAATAAAAAAGAAGGTTTTAACTTTTTAAAAAAATTATTTGTTATGTATACAATGTTACTTTTGCAGGTACATCTCCATGCAGATCTCATTAGAGATGGTTGTGAGCCACTACATGGTTGCTGGGAATTGAACTCAAGACCTCTGGAAGAGTAGCCAGTGCTCTTAACCTCTGAGCCATCTCTCCAGCCCGAAGGTTTTAACTTTAACATAGTAAAATTACATATAACAAAACAGCCATCAAGCAAGAATTACAGTTACAATAGTTAGTCTATTTGCAACTGGCAAAATTAAGGAAATTTTATATCATCCTTTTTGCCTCTGTGACTCTAAAGTTTTATATCTAACTTAGTTTTTATCAAAACTAAGGAAAATCATAACTATCTTCAACTGTCTTCAACTCCATCAAAGACCCAGGACATAATATTACCTAAGTAATTACTATATTAAAATATATAATATATATTTATATAATATATAAATATAATATTATTGAAATTAGCAGGAAGTGCATTGTAAGCAACTTCCAAAACTCTAGAAATGACAGAGATATCTCGCTGCCAGGACAGTCACCCAATGTTCTTCTGTAACTTTGGGGCATCCATCTTCAGCCTACAGCCCCATAGTATCTGACGGACTTTTCCATGAAGCAGAAAATTTGAAGACTGTTTGACTTATATTGGCAGTTTGTTAGTTACTTTCTTCTGCATCCTTCAGAACGTCTGGTAGACTCTTTCATGAAGCAGGAACCCTGAAGGACTGTCTCATCTTCTTTTGGCAAGTTCAGCAGCCATTTTTCTGTGGGTTCTGCATGTCCAGTTTACCATCAAGTATACTGTCAATCAGTCCAGCCAAGAGCAGTTTCTTACCCAAAAGGCCAGCCAACTCCATTAGGAGCCTCTTCAGTGCCCATCATCCTCGTGAAGTAATTTTTCTGCCAGGAGCAGATGGGTCTCATTGTCATGCAAAGTTCTTGAAACGTTTTAAATGTCACTTTCTGTAGGTCTTTGAAGTATTAAACACTATCTATCTAACTAAAATATATCTCTGTTTATTTAGAAAACCTAACTAACATGACTAAAAGTTTGATTATTATAGATGACTATTAATACATAATTTTAATTATTCATTCCATTTTAAAGAGGCATATAAATATAAGACCTTAAACAAAAGTAAAAATATACATATAACAAAACTGACCTTAAATTTGTATCAATATACCAAAGTCCATACCAATGTAGTATTCATTTCTATATCATGTACTCCCTTTTTTCTTTCGAAAGACCTTGACTAGCCAGGTGGTGGTAGTGCACACCTTTAATCCCAGCACTCATGAGGCAGAGGCAGGCGGATCTCTGGGAGTTCAAGGCTAGCCTGGTCTACAAGAGCTAGTTCCAGGACAGGCTCCAAAGCTTCAGAAAATCCCTGTCTCAAAAAAACAAAAACAAAAAACAAAAAAAAACACAAAAACAAAACAAACAAGCAAACAAAAAGACCTTGACTGTGGCTATTAAACATTTATAATCAACCCCCTTTACATGAAAACAAACATTTATAAACAATATTTGGGTATTAGGGTGTAGTTTTTTAGACTACTTTCTGCTGACTGGGGCACTGGTAATCAAGTCTTTTGTGTGGTGTCTTGTGTGGTTGGCAGCTAACAGTCCTGAAGTTGTTGTGGATGTTGGGCCACCTGGGCCATTGCTTCAGGGGGTCTTGTTTGATTCAAATCATATCAGCTGGTAAGGAATCCACAGCTTTCTATCCTCTGTGGAAACAAAAACAGAACCTCTTTTCCAAAGTAACATGTCCTTAGACTTCAATTTTAAAGTCAAGTTACCTTTAAAATATTTATGTTGGTTTAGCTTAGCAGCCCATGCAGTGAAATATCTCTCTGCAGTTAGCTTATTCACAGTCAAAAAATTCAAAGAAAATACAATAATAGACATAATCCAGACTCTTTGTGTATTTTTCATATTTACATGGCTTTTTTGTATCTTTTTTTTTACTTTTATTTTTTAATTTTTGGTTATTTGGACAGAGTTTCTCTATGTGTCATAGATCTCGCTCTGCAGACCAGGCTGGCCTTGAACTCACCGAGATCCGCCTGCCTCTGCCTCCCAAGTGCTGGGATTGAAGGCGTGCGCCACCATGCCCAGCTACTCTATTTCTTTTTTTAAGGACTTACTGTGACCTTTTTTCCCTCCCAAATCTGTGTATATTTTTAAATACACTATAAATTGTTTAGAGGATTGAAGGGTTTTTTTTTTTGTCTGAATCTGTCTTTCCTGTATATCTCTGTCTTTTTCTGAGCATATGAGTCTTAAATCTGCTAAGTAGCATGGCTAGGATTAAAGCTGCAACTTTAATGGCTGGCTCTGCCTCAGCTTCCTGAGAGTCAAGCTTCATGGTGGAGGTACTGGCAGGAGCCACACTCATGCCACCACCAAGAAGCATGCCACCGGCTACTCATAAACACCACTTAAGTGTTTGGTGGTAGAGCCTCTTAAAGGAGCTGAAAGGTTTTTGTATCTAAAGCTGAATCAGGAAGCCTCTCTTAAATGTGTCACACCTTGGCTTGCTGCCAGCAAGGAGAACCTACCAAAGAAAAGACACTTACCAAGAAGCTGCATTTGACTCTGCTCTTGTCTGTCTAGAATTTTTTAAGCTTTCTCAAGCTTTATGTGGAAATTCTTGCCGAACATTTGGGTGCCATTCATAAGCAGAGACTGTGCTTTTATTTCCCAGCCACCGAGACTTGAAAAATCAAATAGAAACTTTACTGATTACAACAAATTTGACCGATGGCTCAGACAAATTTCTAGCTAGCTCTTACATCTTAAATTAACCCATTTCTAGTAATCTGTATATTGCCATGAGTCTGTGGTTTATTGATAAGGTTCTGGCATGTTTCTCCTTTGATAGCTGCACGGTGTCTGCTTGACTCTACCTTCTTTCTCCTTGCATTCAGTTTAGTTTTTCTGCCTAGCTATATTCAGCCCTATCAAAGACCAAAGCAGATTCTTTATTAACCAATGGTAATAAAACATAATTGCAGAATACAGAGGAGAATCCCACAATATCAACTTTTGTTTAATATTCCTGCCTTGGAAGAAAATCAGATGTTTCTCTAAAAGACTCACTGGTATGGGGACTTCAGGTTCATAGAGGTTCATAGTGGACCAATACACACAACTACCCCTTGAATGAGTGAATTAATGAGTGGGTGGTTTGGGGTTTGGTCCACAAGTTCCCTATGAGGATTGGAACTTTGACTCTACAATCACTGAGATCTCACATAGCTGGGCCACTTTTGCAGCAGGACATACTTGAAATAGCTTCTGGCTCCACTGATTGCAATGATGACTTAGATCCAAACTAGTAGTTGAATGTTCTATAATTTTTAAGGACTAAACTTGTCTTTATTGACAATTTTACACATATATAAATGCAGTTTGGTTGCACTTAGCCCCCACCATCCCCTCAAACCCTTGTCATTATCCTACCTTCCTATAGCGTTCCTCCCCACTCCCATATCTTTTGGTTTTATTTATTTTTGTGACCTACTGGATTTAATCAGGGTCACACATGTGACCATGGGTGTGTTACTATCTACCATATTATGGAAGTGAGGCTACCAATGTCTGCATCACTGAGGAAGATTAATATCCTTCCATCTCCTCACGGAGTGGTGAAGCCCCAAGAGTGTTTCCCCATTCATGATTGGATGTTAATAGGCTGTTGATTCTGGGCCCATTTCTCCATGTCTCTGAAGTGATTCACCAGCATCAGGACTTCTCATGGCAGTGCTGGACTGCTAAGCCCTACTTTGGTTCCTGGCAGATAACATGGTGCAGGCATTAAGCCGCAAATCAAAGATCTGGAACTGTTTCTAAAGTAGAACTGTGCTTTGCCTATAAATCTCATCATGTCTGTCCTGAACTGGTTTCAGGACCATGAGGTATATCTGGGGTTTGGCTCTGGAGCAGAGACACCATCCATGTAACTTTGCAAGCTCTTAGGATTCATGGCAAATCCTTCCCTAGGAGTTGTCTTTGTTATTATTTCAAAGCATAACCTAACATTCTCAAGCCCATAGCCTGCTTCTATTCAACAGCTTCTCAGACTGCGAACAGTGAGTGGTGTGTATCTGGAACACAAAGTCTGTTACAGCATTAACATCTCAGCTCTGACTGCTCTGGGAAGACATCGTCTTAGCCAGCTTCCACTTAGGCCTTCTCTTGGTATTGTTTTGATCCCCAAGTCTTAAAATAATGAAGCTTTGATATCAAAAGAGAGAAAACAAATTTCTAGTTTCTTTTTTAATTTCCCAAGAACTTTAGGATATCATTAAGATTTAAATGTATTCATACATTACTAAACATATGAATTTCCCTTCTATATCCCTCCGAGTTAGATTTTCTTCATGCTTCTTCATTTTAGCTCAGTCGGTGATGGCTCTTTAGAAGTCTGTGCTTTCCTGATTAACATCCAGCTTTAGTCTTGACTCTTTACCCTGTAGACTGTTAGCCATAGACTTGGCAGCCCAGATGAAACATTCAGTGCAACCAAGACCAGTGACTTTAGTCCTGAGGTCAAACTGAGTGTCACATGCGAGGTGCAAACTCTGGCAGACCTTAAAACTGGCTCATGTGGTTTGATTTTCCAATGATGTATAGTTTAAGGAAAAACATTGGAGATTAAAATAAGCACAAGGGAAACTCACCATATTTTCATATATCTGAGAACATTTTAGAGGGAAGTGGGTTTGACAGAGATCAGGAACACAGGTTCCTCCTCATGACACTAGGCTGCTATGAAACACTGGGAAATCAATCCATGTTGGTCCGCTTCATAAATATGTAACAGGGCAATATGCAACCCAAGGATCAGAGTAAGGACTACATCATTCACAAATGTCAGACCCTTGGTGCAGAGAATCAGTAGGCCAATCTCTGGTCTTATTGACATATGCAATTTAGAACCTGGAAATGATCTCATTTTTATTTATCACTTTCTACATTTTTCTGTTTCTGTTTGCCCTTGCAATCATGTTTTATTTTTTATTCTGTTCAAATTTGAATTAGAAACATTCTTTACACTGCCAGTTTGTGGTGCTGTTGCTGCAGACCCCTTAGAAAATGAGGTCTGGCTGGGGTTCCTGGTCCCTCTAAAACCACTTCTCTCAGCTACACTGTCCTGATCAAAGGTATCAACCAGAAGTCCCAGTAGGTTCACAGCAGCTGGGGCTCTGGGTCTGATGTGGTTGGAAAAGAAAAGGCCCACTATTGTACAGGCAGTGGCTTCAATGGTAGGAGCTTCAGCAGCTCTGGGAGCTGGGGCCACAACAAAACACTGAGCACTTACTTTAGGGGCCAGTGCCCCTGCTGGTTTTGTTGGCAGAGCATCTAAGCAGGAGTGAATGACCCTAGAATGAAATGAACTCAGAAGCTTCAGTATCTCTTTCTTCTCTGAGGGGTTTCATAGATCTGCTCTCCTCTGTTTGAACTCAGAAATGTCAGAAGGAAAGGACAATGACCTTAACAAAGGAAGAACCCCTTTTCCTTCAGTCTCCTGCTAACAAAGAACATTTAGTCTTTTCTAGTTGTTTCCCAAGCATCTCTGTTTCCATGTCATCTGGGCTGAGATTAACACGGCAAAGCTTCCTGGATCAGGTCTGGCAGGATAAGGAAATCTTTCAGAACACAAACAGAAAGAGAGTAGGGGGGGCTGTGGCCTGTGACATTGTAGTGACAGAACTCCTGAAACATCCACTGAGGTGCTCATCACCGCATCGCCCCCTTTGTCTTCCTGCTGCCTTCCTTCCACACCCTATGCTCCTGCTCTTAGGAGGGAGGCTGGTCTGGTCTCCTCAGCCCTTCCATTGTGGGAAGAGTCTCCAGCTAAATATCCATCAAACTCATGAACATCAGATCTTGTGGACCAAAGAGCTCTAGCTCAGCACAGACCCTCATCTTTCTGGTCAGAGGGCAAGGCAGGTTGCAACAGGTCAGGAAGCCCTGACATTTATCTATGTCTTCTACTTAGGCAACAGTATGAGACTAGTAAAGACCATGTTTGGTCCCCTGCAGTAGAATTCAGAGTAGAGTGTGGCACACAGTCTGCCCTAGAGTAATTAGCTATGTAACTGCACTAGAAAACACTATAAGTTACTAACCATGAAGTCTGAAGTTCTCTGGTGAATTTGTGTAAACAGAATAATATGTATTTTCCCTATATGTCATTTTAATTTTGAAGAATAATCTCTAATATTAAGATAATAACATTTTATAGTTCCCTTTGAAGATACAGCACAGTTGGGACCACTGCCTTTTTGTTTGTTTGTTTGTTCTATGGCATTAGAAAATGAGCTAAAAAATTATGGGGAAGAGAGGGAGGGGGTATCTTGGAACAAGAAGCTTCAACTAGACTAGAATTTCGTATACAATTGAGTCCTGTATGATGGGGGAAAGTGACTTATGGAGTGTGTGGGAGGGGTGCACATTTATATCTCAGCCCTGAGCAAGAGGGGCACTGATATTGGGCCCTCAGTTTGTTCTCACATGATTGACACAGATGCAGCATGGAGAGTGGATAGCTGCCTGTCACTCACTGTACCCATCCATATCACAGCAGTTTGGAAGTGGATGAGAGAGCATGGTATTCTGACTGAAGAAGCCAAGCAGCTTTCAAACTGTCCCTCCCTCCCTGCCTCCCTCCCTCTCTCTTTCGGTCCCTCCGACCCTCCCTTCTTCCCTCCCTCCCTCCCTTGCCTTTCCTTCCTTGTTTTCTTCTGTTCTTCCTTCCCTAGAATGTGCTGAGTCAGCAATTCTTGTAATGTGCCTCCCAGGCTGTCCACATCATCCTGGGAAGATGGGAAGAGTTTTTCTAGGTGGAGTCACGTGACTCCCCAGTTACCAGTGACTCAGCCTTCCTGCACACCTTCCATGCTAACTTTTCCATTCCATCACTCACTCCATATTTGATGCATCACAGTGATGTAACATACCTCACATTGTGCTACACACTCTAGAAGTGTCCTTAAGCAGCACACATGCGTTGGGGCAGGCAAATACCATGAAAGAAGCATAAGCCATGGACGCAAGAGCTTCACTGTTGGTGTATGGCAGCAGTTCTCAACGTGTAGATCATGAACCCTTCACAGGGGTCACCTAACCATCAGAAAACATAGATATTTTATATTACAATTCAGAGTAGTAACAAAACTACAGTTATGGAGTAGCAACAAAAATAATTTATGATTAGTGGTCACCACAGCATGAGGATCTGTATTAAAGGGTCACAGCGTTAGGAAGGTTGAGAAGGTGCATGGAAATGAGAGTGAGGGTCTCTGACTATGTTCTGTAGCCCCCACCATATTTCAGACTCTGATCAGAACTGTGAGAACAGTCCCAGGGCTGTAGCTGCGTGCTCTGTCCCTGGGACGTCAGTCTGATGGCAGGACTGAGAGGGCCTCCTAGAACCCAGGCCATCCACATCAGCTGAGAGATGGTGCTAGGGTGTGAGGGTCGGGTCAAGTAGGGTCACGTGGGTTGAACTAAGGAATCTGAGCTTGTTAGGCATATTCATTTTGGAACTGGGTGTTTCTGAATTTAAATCCTGGATTTCTAAGTAACAGTTGGTGTCTGGGGTGAAGATCTCTCAGGAGAAGAGATAAGAAATCCATGATATCTGAGCTGACATGGCTCGAAAATTCAAACACACTGAAGGGCCTCGTGCAGGTAGCTCAGTGAGGTCCACGTCCACGGAGAGAGCTGTGAATGGCTCTGGGGAGGGGGTGATGCAGCAAGGCTGGGGTGAGAGGGAGCTGAGCTGAGCACTGAGTCATCCTTTCTGGGTGTGGTTATTGAGGTCTCTAGTGATAGAGTTCAGCAGTGGTTCACCAAGTGTTTGGAAACTGCAGTGAGGTAAATGGTCCAGGGTTTCCCAATGCATTTCAATATAACACCAGAGATATGTGGCTCTCTGGAAATCACATTCAAGAGTGGAGCAAATCTTTTAAATCACAAGCAGCACTTACAAGGATGATGAAGCATAACCATTTAAATATAAATCACTTAATCACAATTGTTTAAAAATAAATTGTGAAGAAAATTATGTGTCTGATTGTCCCATTACAGGACAATTAAAGGTCTAAGCCTTCTCCTTTTGGTAATGAATAGGTTATTGTCATGGGAAGAAAAAAGCAAAAGTGTTCTTGGGGCTGTGGAGAAAGAAGGGAGATGGGGGAGGGCTGTGGAGAGAGGAGGGAGATGGGGGAGGGCTGTGGAGAGAGGAGGAGGGAGATGGGGGAGGGCTTGAGGCCAGAGGCAGGCTCCTGCACAGACTTTTTCTCTTTGGTGCTAATAGATGATGTTTGCGGAAGCTGTGAAATGCTTGCCTTTTCCTGACCCCACCAAAACCATGGCCTCAAGGTCTCAATACTTTGCCCAAACTGGTGTCTTCTCTGGGTTTATTAAAGAAACGGCAGCGTCCACTCATTTACAGAGAACTAGTGGTTGCTTCCTAGGGTGTAGGCCATGGTGTTTCACTGCTTGTAAAATTAGGAACTGTCATTTCTGGACCCAAATTCTACTTCTGTGACTCCATGCTGGCCCTGTAGGGCCCAGCGTTGAGTGTACAGCAGACAACAAAAACATGAAATGAGTAGATGGGCCCAGGGGTTAGAGCTCTATTATTGTGTCCCTCATGAAGTGTGTGGATCCACACTCCACTTGTTCTCATGTTCCTCCCAGCTCCCCAGGTCTTGGTGTCCCACTCAGGCACTTTATTGGTGACACTTCTGTCTTCTCTTTGCCCTAGTAAGAGTGACCCAGGGTGGAGGCTCTGTTGTGCTTTTGAAGTGGGGGTGCTTCTGAACCTCTGAGTCTGGTTGTGAAGCTTCTGTCGGATGGCAAGCTCTGACCCTCTAGTTCTGTCCAGCCTGTGGGACCCTGTGAGAGGCTGCGCAGAGCTGTGGGCCTTTGACTAGTGTCACTCATATGTACTGTGTGACATCTCTCAGGCTGCAACAAGTGTGCACAGCTCTTCCTCATCCTGGGCTGCTCCCCTGTCTACAGCCTGCCAATCTTCCTGCCTCCTACGATTTAATACAGACTTTAAGGCCAGAGCTGTAGCTCCTACTTCAATGGATATCTTGACTTTTAGACTTGGTCAGTGGATAGCCAAAATTAAACTCCTTCCAGGAGTTTGAGAGAACTCTTTTTTAAATACACTGAATGCACGAGGTGAACCATAGTCCTCTTTGTTTTGTCTCCCAGTCTCAAGAATCAAGTTTCTTCTCATTTACAGTTTAATTAGAGTCGAAGCCCTCTGTTCTCTGGCTCTCAGAGTGAGGCACTCTCTTATTCAGTTGTAGGAACATTATTTCAACACTAGCAACACCTGAATTTCACAGTTTAGGTCATGGCAGGTCTTGTAGCTCCCAAGCATTGAAGTTGGGATACTGTAGAATTTCAAAGCCGTAAATATTTGCCGTTTAAATTGTCCCTATTTTTACTAGTTATAGCATTTCTCCTCATCTTTTCCCTAAAAAATCCCCTTTTGTATTCTCCAGTCACTTCATAGACTAAATTCCAAACCTCTGGCAGCATCACCTCCTTTTGGCCTTCTTAAACAATTATCTAAGGTTTGCTCCTTTTTCTGGGATCTTCGTATTGTAATTGTATTATTCACCCCTCCATTGCTTTCCTTCCTCTGTCTTGTTTGCTTATGTATGTATGTATGTGTGTATGTATGTATGTATGTTTGTATTTGTTATTTGTTTATTTGTTTCTTTCTTTCTTTCTTTTGCTAGGAGTAGAACCGGGCCTCACATACTCAGACACACCAGGGGACCCTAAAGCTTTGTATTCATTCCTTCCTCTGTCTAACATCTATGCCTTTGCCTCATGATTCTGACTCCTTTGTAATGAGGACTTTAAAAACAGCTCATTAAAACAAATATATTGTAGGTTAGATGTTTATGGGTTAGATCAGGGTCCTGTCATGTTTCAGAAGAAAAATGTCTTCCAGAGCACCAGGCAACAACTGCCCATAACCTTTCCTCCCTCTTATTCTGTGGTAAGACTCTCTGCAGCCCTTCCAGAAGCAGGCAGGAGTGGTAGCTTCTGTTACTTCCTGTGTACAACTAAAGATTTGCCCCAGAGATGCTTGTGATGGTCAAGGAGCTAAGGATTCTGGACCATACCCAAGGAAGTTCAAGAGTGGCAAAGAATGGAATGACTCATGAGATTCAAGCCGTTGCAGGGTGAGCAGTTTTACTTTTGAATTGAGCATGTTTAGGACATATGTAGTCTTCATCTGGGGCAGGAGTGGCCACTATGGCACCCTGGACAGCAGACAGGAAGAGAAGTCCCTAGGAGAGTCAGAAGCCTGGGAAGGTGGAGTCAGCAGGGCTTTCAAAAATGGACAAGGCAGGGTGCGCTTTCCTTGTCCCTTAGGATTCTTGTTTCCTCCAAACTCTCTTGTCTCAGCCTCAGGATCCAGGTCAGCAGCAGCCCCCAGAGCTGTGGCCACAGCCTGAGCCCCCAGACTGCTGACCACTGCCACGGTCACAGGAACTGCCACGGTCACAGGAACTGGAGCTCCTGCGCCTGCATCTGTGGGACCTGCGCCTGTGGTGGCTCAGGAAGCAGCCTCCCTCAGAGCTGGGGACACTGCAGCCCCCAGAGCTTGTAGCACAGCAGGAGGAGGCTGCAGGCAGACACTGTGCTGTGCTCTTTGGGGGGCACTTGGGGGAGGGGCACTTGGGAGGAGGCTGGCACTGCTTCTGGTTCTGCTGGCAGGACATCTTGGCAGGAGTCAGTCTGAGAAAGCAAAGAAAATGTCTTTAGGCCGGTGGTCTCCCTTGGGAATGGTTTTATAAAGCCCTGCTCCTAAGACTTGCTGCGTCCTGATCTGTGATCTTTGCTAAGGCAAAGGGTAACTGGTCTCCATGACCTGCAAGCCACTGTCTTCCTGTTGCCCTGCTGGCAGGAGGGCATGCTGCTACTTCTAAG
>PVIU01028626.1:0-18739 GCA_004026605.1 Ondatra zibethicus
GTGTGCTTAGGTGTACATATGCTTACATATAGGTATGCTTAGATGTGCCTGTACTTAGGGCTTTGAAGTACATTGCCAGACTATGTTCTCTAGTTTTGCAATCCTCATCACCAACATGAAGGATCTTTTCCTCAAATCCTCACAGAGGCTCAAGGGTGTAATTGTTTAACTCTTTTCAGTTTGATGAATCATAAATTATAGCTCATTTCTATTTACATCATTAGTTGCCAGTGAAATTGAACTTTTTTGTAGGGGGAGCTTATTAGGCATGTGAGCTTCTTCACATTTTAAAAATTGCTTTTGGAACTGGATTTTAAGATTCAGAGAAGCTTGTGTTTTGTTTGAATTATATGTTTTCTCATTTAAGAATTAGTTTTATAATTTGCATAACTCATTTTGTTGGTTACGTTACTTAGCACAATTTTCCTTAGAGGCTGGAATTCTTTTGTGAGTAATTTATTCTTTTGTTTTTTAAGTATAGAGGTGGGCATAATAGTCTCTGAACGCTTGCATGTTTTGGAATAGTCTCAGTTGATACAGGGTGTTTAGGTCATCATTTTTTGTGTTTAGACCCTGGAGACATTGTCATGGTGGTTGGCTGTTGCTTGTGCCATCCTTCTTTCTGTTTAGCCACTTGTCTATCCCCACACTCATTCTGTCATCTGTTCAACTCATAGATGGTCAGCAGAACCAGACTGCTGGCTGTTGCTGGTGTGGAAGGGAAGAGGCTACCCTCACTGCACCTCTCTTTTATTTTCTTCTCTTTATGTCCTTGATCAATAGGAGGGCCTTCAATGATGTCCTTTGATTCTTCTGCATCTACCCAGATCCCTCTCCATATAGCCTCCATCCCACAGATCGCTGGACTTCCTGTGTTGGATTTCCATGTTTCTGCTCTTTTTATTCAGTGTCTTTCCCATGACTATCAGAAGAACTGTATGAACTCTATTGCTCAGTCACTAATGTCGTTTTCTGCATTGCTGTATTTAAGAATTATATTTGCTTTATGTATTTTCTGCCTTAAATAATTTTTCAAGTGTTTCTTAATTATGCACATAATTAAAATAATATATATGAAGGTGTGTATTGAAAAATACTCTATGCTGGTTTCTCCCTGTCCCTGCCTAAGCATATTTCAAGATATTTCTTTTATAACATTCTCCTTTATTTTACATTGAAGGACCTTCAGTAATTCTGATTTATTGAATTTTGGTATTTTTTTTCCGGCTGTTACAGAGGAGGAATGGACCCTCCCATATTCTGTACTAACCTCTTGTTGCTTCTCACTGAAGCAGTCAACAGTATCTGCATGGTAGTGGCTCAGGGAACGTAAGTCACTAAAAGCCATGTTGTACCCTGCGGGTTTTGTTGTCAGTGTTCAGCCTTTGGTGTTTCCAGACCCTTTTGCTTGTCTTTCTTCTCTTGCAGTCTTGCTGAAGGTATTTCACTTACCCATCTCTGAGCCCCTGACCTTTTCTCTACTTTTCTTCCCCCATGGGAGCCTATATTCTGTATCGCTCCCAGTTCCCTTGTGCACAGGTTAGTCTTTTGGCTGTTGAGGATTCACCTTATTTGCCCTTGGCCTCAACTTCTTTCTCAGGTCATGCCCACTGCCTTTCTGGATACCATCTTTCCCCTTTTCTGTGTATAGTTATCCTGTGTAATAATTCTTCCTTGTTCCAGATCCTTTCTCTTGGCATTTGCACAACATATAGACCAAGAGGGAGAGAAGCCCCCCGTTTTCCTTAAGATTATTGCAATTAAAGAAACATTTTGAATCATTTAAAGAACATTATTTGCTTAAAATGCTCATGAAGTGCTTTCTGTTACCAATTATGCATTAGAAAACTAAGCTGAAATTGTTCAAGTGTCTCTTTAAACTTTACCAATGTTCATGATTTTAAACCAGGCATGTGCCAAGTATGCCATAGATGTTGACTCAAGTCAAAAGTATACATTGACTATAGTTGCTTATTATTATATAGTTGCTTATATTATTTTGTGTTCTGTTGTCTAGGCCCCTAAAATTGATAGGTCCATAAGAGGATGGAACAGTGGATGGAGGTGGTCCCTACCTGACCTCATCCACAAATGGAAAGGAAGTGGCTACTTCTGTCTCATAATTCTTAGAATTTTATCCCTCACTGAAAGAAAAACCCAAGCTACAGGTATGGGAAGAAGAGAGCTTTGATGCTAACAGGGGGCCGGAATGCCATCAACACCTTATACCCAGTAGGGGAGGGGGGTAGGTACAGAGTAAACAAGTCCTCACCACTATTGTGCATAGCTTACCATTTGTGTATCTAACCAATTGTCAGGGAAGGTCGCATGTATAATCAAACTGTCACAGATTACACTCCAAATCACTCAGTAATCCATCCCTTCGCTTTGTAGCCTTTTCCAGTGCTTTGGAATAGAAAGTCAGTGACCCGAAACAGCCACATCATTCTCTAGCGTTGAGACACAGAAGAAGCTTCAGGTGTCAGTTTCTAGATGCCAGCTGACAAGCAGGTTATACTAATGAGTAGTCACATTAACACGGGTTTATTACAGAGGACCTACAGTACCTATGGTTAGGATCCCTGAAGTGACAGTCCTTAGGGCCAGGTAGTTGTTGTTTAGGAAGAATAGAAAGGGAGCCTGAGAAGGTGCACACCAGGGTATCCAGCAGGTACATCTCACAGTTGGTCCTTCTGAGAGCGTTAGTGGCCTGACCCTCTGTGACTGGCCAGATGGACCTTCATCAAAGAGGGTCAGTTACTGGAGATAAGCAGCCAGAAGTCTGAAAAGTAGCTGTTGAGAGGAGCTGCAGGCAGCCCCTGGGCTGGGGCCTCTGGGAATCTGACAGCATATGGTGCAGCTGCAGGAGTCCACTTAGGACCTCGGGGCCGACTGCACTCTACACATCCCACTGTAGCCTAGAACAAGTGGCCACCGACATGGGACGAGTGGAGCAAATCCAGCAATAGCCTGCGAAGCCAAGGCCTAAACCCTGGGAGTGAGCTCAATAAGAACAAGAAGAAGGTGCCACACCCTCCTAACTTTGCATGCCGAAGCAACAAGGAATTAGAAAATAAAATTAGCTTGCACGATTTCACATGGGGACAGATGCTTTTTTACTTGATTTTTTTAAAAGTCCCACAAAAACCTCAAGCAGAGCTAATAATGTATGAAAATTAGGTACCATGTGTGCTCTCTACTTCATAATGTTTTTATTAAGCAGCTAGTTGATTTAAAAATAACGGAACACGGCAGTTGACACAGCGGCAGGCTTGGGTGTGTACGGAAATATCCTCTTAAATGTTCGGTCAGGTTTTCCATTACATAAGATTAGTTTTAAAAAATGCCTTCCAAATTATCACATAAGGTAAAATTATACCAAGCTGCAGTTTGATAAAATAAATCGTTCAGCTATAAATTCCAGTTGCCCTGTTAAAAAATGGCTTAGTCAATTGCAGGCCACGAGTGGGAATATGTTTCTGTAGGTCTTGTCAATGCATGATAGATACAGGCGTGCATCTTTTCAATGTTTTGCTAGTCATTTCCCGATTAGAACCCCATCTCCCTCCTTTCTTCTCCCAACCCTTTGTTACCTGGCCTTTGAGTAGAGGGATAAGACAGGGGAAAGAGAAAGGTTTTGGACCCACAGGCTTCCCAGCAGTTCAAGAGATGCCTCAGTTCGGAAGGCAGAAATGAATGTGTGTGCAGTTGACCTGTAGCCGTTGGGCTAGCTGTGAGGGTGAGCATTCTTTCCCCGGAGTTTGAGTGCATGTGTCTTTTTATTTTTTGTTCTTTGAGATTTTTATGCATGTATACACTGAAATATGATCATATACACCCTATTCAGCATTTCGCCTTCTAGTTTCTTTATTTCCCCTAACACTGCTCCCCCTAACTTCAAGTCATGGCTCTTGCCACACCTTTCTTTTCCTTTATAACACATAGTGCTGCCCGTATGTGTGTGGCGCCATCCACTGAGCACTGGAAACATGCCAGGGTCCTTCTCCACAAAGCACGGTTTGTCATCCTGTGGCAGTTATCAATTGCCAATAGCTCTTGATTGAGGACCCTGTCATCCCCCTGTAGTCTACTCCTGAGGACGTTGTGCACCATCTCAGAGGACAGTGGGCTCCCCTGTTGCTATTCCAGCATTGTTTGGGTCTTACTGCACCTGCATGGCACTGGTAGAAAGGCGCTGCCCGCATTTATCTGGCAGGGGAGATACCATGATCAAGAAAGTTACCTTCCAGAAGTTTCTGTGGTCTAACATGGCAAACTGAAGCAGAGTGAGGTTTAATGGTGTAGACAACAAAGCTTATGATCTAACTTTTCTCTGCTCTCCAATGTGCGTTGCTTTTTTGTTGCCTTGGAATAGTCAAGTGTTCAATAAAGCAAACAAGTAAGGACAGCATCTGCTTATCTCTAGGGTGAGAGGAGGGTCATGTGCAGCTGAGACGACTTGAAAAAGCCATTGTTCACTGGCATTCTTCATTCATGGAAACTTAGGAAAGATGGCATTGTTGAGATAAAATTCTGAAGCACTGTGCTGAGTTAAAAGGGTGATGGTGTTAGGCGTTTTGTCCTTTTGTCTTGAATGCGTACCTGTCTCAGGAGACCTGGTTGGGCATGTCCTTTCTCCCAGTGTCCTGTGACTGCCAGTGTTGACATCAGCTGAGTCACAGGTATGGGCTAGCAACTCAGAGGAGTAATGCCTTGTGTGCACGTGGGGGCAGGAACATTTGAGCTGTATGATTTGCACAATAAGATGTTCTTGGAATCTCTGTAAGGGGTTGGTTGGAGCAGAACTTTCCCATCTACACCAGGGTCTATAAAAACCACAGAACTGACTTCATGGGCTTAAGTTTTTCTTTTGTTATTTTCTTCCTTCTCTAATTAGATTTCGCTCATATGCAAGACAGAACAGTCTGGCAGGAAATAACTGGCATTAAAATAACTCCAAGACAGGACCGTACCTCACATTAGCCTAGAAGGATGGGAATGGGATTTGCTGCCCTGGGCCCTAGCAGTCTCAGTAAATCCCAGCATAGGTGAGCATTTGCTCCAAAGAGCAGTCAGGTCAACTGGAGGCTTGGCAGGCAGTCCCGAGACCTGGCTCCTGCCCAGCCTGCCCAGCCTGTACTTGGCTTTGGGCAAGCACTCCCTTCACTGACCTCATTGTGCTCAGAAACAATCTGGGAGTAATAATGTCTGCTCTTGAGTTCTCAGAATCCCAAAGGGGAGCAGTTGGCTGTCAGGATCTAAGGGGTCATTTGTTTCCGCAGTGTGAAGATGGAGTTTAGGGAACTGAAGGAGAATTTTCACTGGATGTGGATTGGGCCTTTGAGGGTAGAGGCTCTCTTTTTTTCTAAGTTATAGATTCCAATAAGAGAAAGGATATGCACAGACTTGGGTTTTGTGGGGCTTCTCACAGAAACATGCTGTAGCTCATCTGTGGCCTCGGTGAGTTCTCACTGTTGATGTCGTCCCTCACGTTGAAAGTGAGTGTCAGGTACCCTTGCCAGCTCACTCCGGCTGTGATCCTTCTATCAAGTGTTAAAGAGTACTGCATTTGTTCTGAAATAAGCCACAAAGAAGCCAGTTCTTGGGAATCCCTTCAAAGCTCAGTGTAGTGCTTTAGTCTGGTAGGTTGGGGTGTCCCCAGGGAGACCAGTGGGGTAGGGGACAACACACCCAACCCTTCCTGCTGCCTCCACTTGAACCCTTCCAACCTTGTTTGGTGTAGCTAGCTGCAGGTCATTAGACTGTGCCTGTTCCCTAGAGATACTGGAATCTTGACGATTACAGGGTCTGACTGAGCATGAAGGACTAGGACTCAAATCCTCTGGTTAATAATGGAGACATCCCTCATCATTAGTGTCACACAAAGGGCTACCTTTCATGTCATAGTTTCTGTCACCATGGCACTGTATGTCTTCAACATGAAGAGATAAAAGATTCCTCGTGTAATGGCGGGCGTGAGTGAAAGAACAGGGTAATGATAATGATTTCCTGTTTATTTGGTGCTGTGAGCAGCCAGTGCCCTGGGTCATTTATGGTGAAGCAGATGGAAGCATTGGGCACCAAAGGCCTGCCTAACTGGTTTCCTCTTGCCAGTGAACTGCTACCATCATTAGGGACAGATATGCCAACCCTGAAGGCACAGGGCCACTCACGTCTGCAGCTGGCTGAGTGCCTCTTTTCCTTGTCATGGCACCTGTGTAACCACACTGCTAAGAACTGGGAGCCTGACCCTTCCTTCCCTCCAAGGCCATTTCCTGGTCTGCTCTTGCAAACAACATTGACCTGTTCATTCCTATTTCAGAAAGTCTGTCTGACATTTTTTAGGTGCCACAGAGCACTGTCCACGTCCCTACCATTGTTTTGATGAATAGGGCACCCTGGCAACCACTCAGTCTTGGTGTCCTATTCACTGGGCCACTCTCCCGTCTGCTCTATTCAGGGACTCTGGGATGAGTCCACCCACAAAGTTTTGACATGCTCCTCCCCTGGAAGATGCTCTAGCTTCTGTCTGAGTGCCACCGCAGCCCAACTCACCCCACACTCATCCCCTTTGCTGGCTTGCTTCACCATCCCTGGGACTGGGCCTCCAGCTTTCCTGGTAGGACTCTCCACTCCGCTGCTTCTGTCTTCTGCGTGTCATTTTCTGCTCAGACTCTGCACTGCCTTCTCCTTACCATTGTAGGCCCGACAGTGAGCCAGCCACATGTTCTAGGCAAATGGAAAGGCTCTGGGGAACTCCATTTAGGTGGGCTTATGATGACTACATTATACATACATATCAAGTGTTTAGAACAGAGACTGGTTCTGGCAGATAAGGGTTTTTTTTTTCTGGGGAACAATAAGCCCCAAAGGTACAGTAATGTGCTACTCTCTGCTGTAACTAGGCATAAAATATAGCTTGTGTTCAGGAAATATCTGTTAAATGAAGTTAATATGCTGAGGGAGAGCGGTTGTGTAGTTCCCTGGACAGAAGGCGGTAATGAACAGGGCACCCTGGCTAACCCTCTGTCTTGGTGCCCTATCTTTGTGCTGCTCTCCCATCTGCTCTCTAGAACAATGGTTCTCAACCTGTAGGTCAGATATCCTGCATGTCAGGTATTTATATTACAGTTCATAACAGTAGCAAAACTACAGTTATGAAGTAACAATGAAACAATTTTGTACTTGGGGGTTACCACAGCATGAGAAACTGTATAAAAGGGTTTCAGCATTAGGAACGTTGAGACTACTGTTCCAAAAGCCTCAGGATTTCACATACTGCCAAACTGAAAGAAAGCCCATAGTTTTGCTGGTTTGCTCTCAGCTGCAAGTGTCCCCAACCACACTGTTTTTTAACCGTAAGCAGCATAGTTGCTGTCCCTAACAGGGGAGCCATGCTTAGGTTCACCAGAGGCTTCTGTGCACCCCAGGAGTCCTTCCTCATCTCTAGCTCTGTACAGTGCCAGGGTTCCCATGTGGCCAGGGTCCGGAAAGAAGGAAGATGATGTCACCTCACTCCTGTGTGTTATCAGTGAGGGAATCACTTCTTTGCTACCCCTGCAGCTCCTGTAGACCACATGCCACATGCCTTAGGTCAGATGCTATTCCCCTTGAAGCAAGAATCAGCGTGTGCAGCATGTGTGTGTGTAACTGGGAGGTGACCGGCTATGGTGCTAACAGTGGCTTCTCCGTGGATTGCTCACAGTGATGATGGTGACAAATTGTTTTGGAATCTGAAGAGTTAGCAAATCATATGGTAGAAGAGCAAAGCAGTCCTAGCAGGTGATATTAGCATGACATTTTTCAGACATATGTATAAAAATGTGAACACCCTTGGGCAGGACTTGCCCTCTGCGTGGTAGATGGCCCAGTCTCCACCATGTTCTTTATATTGAGTTTTGTGCTCCTTATGTAGCTGTCCGATCTCTCAGGGTGTTGCAGGTTGCAGGCTTGGCTGCAGAGCATGCAAAGCCTATGGTCAGATATTCTTAGAGAATGCTATCAGAGCTCGGGGATATTAACGAAAAAGAAAGTTCTTCATTAGATCCCCTGGGGGCTCTTTAGTCCAGAGCTGCCTTTGGAAGGTTGGGTTTGTCTCTAAGACACTAAGGTCAGTCCTTGGGACAAGGCCTACTTCACAGTGTGAGCTTGCTCACCAGTGCACTAAACCAGCGGAGAGGAGAGGAGCTCCAGATGCACTCGGTACCAGCACTCATGGGTACTGTGCTCACAGGCCCGCAGCGCTTCGCTCTCTCTGACGTGGATCTCCTGTCTTTCTATATGAGCCCGTGCACAGTACCATGTTTTTCTTTCTCTTTCTTCCTTCTCATTAGTTCCTAGGAGGAAAGGGAAGGGAGGGGAAGGTAGTGAAGAGGAAACGAGAAGTGGGAAGATTCATCTGCTTGAAAGAAGAAAGGAAGGGAAAGAAAGAGGAAGGAAAGGAAAATAACCCATCTGCTTCTTTACCCTGAGACATGAATTCCATCTCCTGGATGCATTGGACCCAGTTTTCTGAGAAAAGGCTTCAATTTATTAATTTGGTTCACAGTGTTCTCACAGAGAACTTTATTTGGTGGCCTGGAGCCATGTGGGATTGGGTTATTTTAAGATAAGTACTGTAAGAGAATCAGCATTGCATGGTTGGCAGAAACATGACTGTCTATTGCTTAAAGAATTATCACATGTGATTTAAAAGCTTGGCTCATGGTGGTAGAGGGGACAGGGTTAGGGTGAAGTTCAGATCTACGTCTCTACATTTGTGCGCTGTGGGACAAGGCCTTTGTGTCGGAGCTACATCAGATGGGTGCTGCTTGGAGCTGTGATGCCTCTGAGCAGCCCCGGTTCCCTGGGATCCTGCCTCCCTCTTAGGACCTGTTATCCAGGGCAGCAGAGGAGGAATCAAAAGGCACAGCAAGCCTTGTGTGGGAGCTGACTCGACAGCTGGCACTGCAGTATTCATTCTTGGCACCTGTAATATTCACATTTCCTGTACGCTACCTCTAAAAAGGAGAAACAAAACTGAGAGGGCCTCTTGTCATCCGAAACAAATACCATATTTTCAATACCTGTCTTGGATCACATCTATGATTATCCATTTATGTGGGTATCTACCTACACATATTGCATACAGGAGTATAATACACCAAAAGGCAGCTTAACATAGTGTATGTACTACAGAACTTCTTAGATTTTATGAACCAGAAATATAGAAAATAAAAGAAATTGGGAATTCAATACATATTGTCAGCCTATGTTTACCAAAATATTGTCATTATTGTTATTTGTTTGGTTTTTTTTGACAAAGTTTCTTTGTGTTACTCTGGCTATCAAGGAACTCACTCTGTAGCCTGGCCTTGAACTCAGAGATCTGTGCTCCTCTGACTCCAAAGTGCTGGGATTAAAGGTATACACCACCATTGCTCAGCCTACCAAAATTATTTTAATTAAACATTATTTTATGGGTATGGGTGTTTTGCCTGAACGTATCTCTGTATGCCTGGTACCCACAGAGACCAGAAGAGATTTGTGACCCCTGGAACTGGAGCTTCCTTGTGGGTTCTGGGAATGGAACAGGGTCCTCTACAAGATCAATAAGTATGTATTTCTGCAGCACGAGGCATATTTACAAGTTGAGATTTTTTTTTTTTTAAAAAAGAATAAGACAGAGGGACCCATGCCTGACCTCATGGTGTGAAAAAAGAAAGATTTCAACAGGAGGAGAAACGAAAGCATGAGTGTGGCAGCTCTTTCTCATCTGTGGTCAGATGTATAAAGGGAGTGTTTGCTCGTGGAAAATAATGCTGTAATGAAAATGCTGCCATTCCGGTTGCCATTTCCTAGATTTAAAAACACTGAAATGTTGTTATCTTTTCTTCTGACCATTCCTATTTAAAGGACAGGAACACGCGCTGTTTGTTACCAGGCCATGGCCAGCAATGAGTGTTGGGCAGCATGAGGTCAGCCACACACCTAGAACACAGTGTAGTAGGTGTTACCTTTTCCTGGGTGGCTGTCGATGAAGGACACTCTGGGCTGATGTACACTCTTCCATCTGTGGTCCAACTGTCCTGTACAAACAACTCATGGCCTGGCTCTAGTCAGAAGCCAAACTCTAGGTCTGGTTTTGTTCTTAAAGAAGTGTAAGTTGACAGTTATGGTCGAAGCCTGTGTCTATTCATTCCACCAGATTTCCCCCTCTCTTCTCCAGTACACTGGAGCCAGTGTCTGCCTTCCCACCCATTTGCGTGAACTTATCACAGTGTGTAGTCTGTGAGCTCATCATGGTGTGCAGTGTGGGAGCTCACTACAGTGTGTAGTCTGTGAGCTCATCACGGTGTGCAGTGTGTGAACTCATTACAGTGTGTAGTCTGTGAGCTCATCACAGTGTGCAGTGTGTGAACTACTCAGGTGTGTAATGCATGAGCTCATCATGGTGTGTAGTTCTGTCTCTGAAACTTTGTTTTTGCACAAAATAATTTTAAAGACTCTTCTATTTTTGTAATTGCAGATTTGCCTGTCCTACAGTATTACTTCTTGTGACTTTAGCATGTTATTTAGATCTGTCCTATTAATGGATATTTCCATGGCTTCTAGTTTTTTTGCTAATATAACACTACACATTCTTATGAGCCTCCCTGTGTGCTTGGGGTGGAATCTTTTAAAAAATAATAGTTTTACTAATCTTTTGAGGATTTCATACAGTGTATTTTGATTATATTCATTCTCTTCCCCAAATCCTCTCAGATCTACTCCATCTTTTTGCCCACCCAACTTTGTTCTCTCTCTCTCTCTCTCTCTCTCTCTCTCTCTCTCTCTCTCTCTCTTTCTCTCTCTCTCTCTCTCTCAATGATTGTTTGGCTGGGTGGTGGTGGCACATATCCTTGGGAGGCAGAGGCAGGTGATTCTCTGTGTTTGAGGCCAGCCTAGTTTACAAAGTGAGTTCTAGGATGGCCAGGGCTACACAGAGAAACACTGTCTCAATAGACAAACAAACAAACAAAAATAAAACAAAACAACAAAATCACCCAACCAAAACAAAACCAAATCATTGATTCATCTAATTTTGTCTCTGCAAATACTTTTGGCTGTGGGGTTTGCCCTGTAGAGTGATTGACCTATTAAGGCTCACACCTTTAAAGAAAACAGACCATTCCTCTCCTAGAAGCTATCAATGGCCAATAGCTCCTCAGCAAGGGATGAGACTTCCTGTGCCCCTCCCACTGTTCCATGCTGGGACTTTGACCTGGGCTGATGTAGGTCTTGTGCATGCTGACACAGTCACTTAGTCTATGTCCACCTGCCCTGTTGTGTCTGGAAGACACCGTTGCCTTGTAGTTATCCACCACCTCTGGCTCTTACAATCCTTCAGAGGTGGAATCTTGTAAGGGGAGTTACCTGGGAAGAAAGTCTCTGGGTTGATGGTGCAATTCAGCATAAAATCTAATTAGCATATCAACCAACCTGGTTATTTGCTATAACTTTTCAGGTTAATGGAAATTGGGAAAGATAATACTGTAAGCCAGTCATTAATAAATTTGGTTCTTAGACCAGATTGAAGGCTACTGATTGCTCATTAGTAGTAAAAGGTTGAGTTCTACTCTGTGTATAATAGAAGCAGTGCTCTGGGAGGCTGTGTGGAATGGGCAGAGGCCAGCTGGGAGAGGCTAGCCCTTCACTGAATTTCTTTCCATGTGGTGGAGAAAATGCCTGCAAACTTGGTCTGGGAAGCAGATGGAGCTGGGTGTTGCTGTCTCTCAGGGTTTGGTACAGATGCTTTTCTTGGTCCAAGAAAATCTCATGAACCAAAACTTGGCTAGTATTCTCAGCAAGCCTTTTTTGGAGTGGCTGTACTGTTGCTCAGTGTGAGATGACCTAAGTTTCTTCTGACTGTCTAGTCTGTGGTTACTTTGGGGAGATATCAAGGGAAGAAATGGGTCCAGGTCACATCAGAGCATGTGTGCCACCCCCGCCCCTGGAAAGTTGGAGGATGCTCCAGTGGCTGGAGGCTCGTCTGTGACTATCATTAGCGTAGTAGGAGCACATGTCTTGGGTGAGTCAGGCTTTAGGCTCAGGAATGTAGCTGAGACACTGTATTTTGTTTCATAGTCTTCTCTGTTACCTTCAGCAAATACTGGAATGCTTTGAACACTCTTTAAAAAATAGAGGGAAGACAATGGTGAGAAAAGCTACAAGGTCATCAAAGAAAATGGTAACAAGTTAAAAAAAAAAGCCTTTGGCATTTAAGACTTTCTTCTGAGCTGGTGTAAGAAGCTTGGTGCATGGCTATCTTCACATCCCACATGCTGGGTGATGAGAGGTCAGAGTGGCATTACAGGTAGTAGGCAGAGAATGTGTGTTAAGGATTCAGGTGCAGTTTGATCAGTGTTCATTGTTGGATCTGTGAGCAACTGTGAAAAATCAGGCACAAGGAAGAAGCTTTCCCTGTGGTGTCCATGTGGGACGTTCTCATGTGCTGGCTACCTAGTCACATCTTCACCGCTTCAAAATATTTTCTTTCTTAATCAGCTATCAAAGCTGGAGAAGCAGCAGCAGAGAAAGGAAAAGACCAGAGCCAAGGGGCCTTCTGAGTCAAGCAAAGAACGAAATGCACCCCGGAAAGAGGATCGCAGCGCCAGCAGCGGGGCAGAGGGCGATGTGTCTTCAGAGCGGGAGCCATAGATGCAGAAGCGGGAGCTCAGGTAGGAGGTTCTGTCCCCCATGTTGTAGGGGAACAGAAATGAATCAAGGTGAGATGGCTGCTAAGGTAGTGTTCCTCTTGAATCTTCTTCAGACATGGCATCCATGAATGTGCCACTTTCCTGCATGGTGAAGGTCGCTGCAGTAAGATTGTGTTGTAGTCATCAAAATGTATCCAGGAGGCTATATGAATGCTGCACCTAGTGAGCAGTATGTGTCTCTCCTGCATTGTCTGTGCCAGCCACACTGCCTGGGCTTGACTGGCATCTGTGTGCTCTCCTGCCGTCTGGCCCCATCTCTGTCTAACTCTGCCACCCTGTCTGCCATTGCTGCTCTCACTCTCAGCAACCCCAGTGCTGCAGTGTCCTCTGCAGTAGTCTTTTTCACCATCGCCTGGTTTGTGTTTTACCATCGTCCTTTCATATTGCATGACACTGCCATTTATTTGTTTATTAGATCAAGAGAGCATTCTATGTAGTTTTGATTGACTTCAAACTCAACTATGTAGACTAGATTGTTTTCATACTCACTGTTATCATTTATAAATGTGGGTGACCTGAGGTCATTCCCCCAAAGGGCAGCAGCAGGTGACCTGAGGCCTTAATGGGTCTCCTGAGGCTGCACGGGAGACAGATAGATACGCCATGCAGAGAGAGCTTGGGTGTAGAGCTTAGTTAGTGGGTATTGGGAATGGTAGAAGAGTAAGGGGTTATGGAGGGGGTGGGGAGAAGGGGAGAGAGAGAAGGGGGGGCAGAGAAAGAGGAAAGAGAGAGGAGAGATGGGGAAGGGGAGGCAGTAGTTACTTCAGAAGAGAGAGGGACAGAGAAAGAGAGAGAGGTTGGAGAGAGGGCATGAGGTCCACTTGCCTTGGCCTAAGAGGGAAAGGTTGAGGGTGAGTGGAGTTTGTCTCTTAAAGGGACAGGGTTTCCATGTGACAGGCCAGGCCAGCAGGTTACAACATTCCTGCCTTTCTCTAATAATAAAATGGTGGGGAGTTAGGCATGGTAGGTTGAGGGGATTGGAATGGCGGGTTCTCAAGACTGCTTTCTGTTTATTTGTGGGCACTGAAGTCTTTCTTGACTTTTGTTAGACTATAAGCTATAGTCTTTTTCTGGAGAATTAGGACTTCAGCTACAAGTTTAATGCAAATTAAATGCTTAAACTACCATGCAAAAATGATGGGAGAGGGATAAAAACATTAGCACTCATCTTAAAGAACCAAACCCAGATTATCAATCTAAATACATGCTGTGCGCACATATGTTTATACACATGCTGCTCACACAAACATATATACACATGCTTGTGCACACATATCTACACATGCTGTGAACACAAACGTATATACACATGCTGTGCATACATGTCTATACACATGCTATGCACATAAACATATATACACATGCTATACACAGAAATGTCTAGACACATGCCTGTGCACACAAATGTATACACATGCCTGTCCATACGTTAGAATATGTTTTATGCTTTCAAACATCTTGAACAATTATAATGCCAGCTAACTGATTACTCTGCTTTATATTATTTACATATCAGCATATTTTATAAATGCAGTGTCTTGAGTTTTACTTTAACTGTATCAGAAAATCTTGGTTTTACTTTTGCGGTATAAAAAATTTGGTTACTTTTGTTTGTTTGTTTTTGTTTTTTGAGACAGAGTTTCTCTGTAGCTTTGAAGCCTGTCCTGGAACTAGCTCTTGTAGACCAGGCTGGCCTCAAACTTACAGAGATCCACCTGCCTCTGCCTCCCAAGTGCTGGGATTAAAGGCGTGCACCACCACCACCTGGCAAGAATATGGTTACTTTTTAAATTATCATAAAACAGAACAATCTGACAGCTTCTATTTGCTTTGGATTTGGCCTCAGAGTAATTATAAAAAAATTTTGGGAAACTTTATATGTGAGCAGTATGTCTCTGTCAGTCTTACCCTCTTCCTATCTCCAACTCCAGTGTCCCCTCTTTCCTAAACTCACAGTCTCATCTTTAGTTATTACTGTTACATACATATACATATGTAAGTCACCAAATCCATTTAGTGTTGCTTGCATGTACATGTCCAGGATTGGTCATTTGGGACTGGGTAACCTATGTTATCCTTGGAGGAAACTAATTCTTCCTCTTTTAGCATCCATTGGCCACCAGTAGCTCTTCATCTAGGGGTTGGAACATGCGAAATTTCTCTTGTCCACATTGGTATGTCAACTGATACTGTCATTATACTACTATTGTTAGGCAAACATATTGTTGATATTTCATGGTGAAAAGTATGTGTCATGTTTAGGGATACTATCTGGCAGCAAGTATCTTAGGGTTTCTGGTTCTTACAATCTTTCCTCTCCCTTGTCCCTGATTTTCCCTGAGTCTTAGGTATAGTGGTTGCCTTAGAGTGTAAACGGAGATTGTGCTTTAGTTTCCTGACTACCCAGGCCCAAATAATCAGTCAGAAACTAGATTAATTACAACACTGTTTAACCAATAGCTTAGGCATATTCCTAGCTAGCTCTTACATCTTAAATTAACCCATTTCTATTAATCTGTGTATCACCACAATTAATGTGGCCTACCCATGAGGTTCTGGTGTCTTTCTCCTTCAGCAGCTAACTGGCATCTGCCTTACTCTGCCTTTTTTCTCCATGCATTCACTTTAGTTTTCCCTACCTAACTCTATTTTGCCCTTCCATAAGCCAAAGCAGCTTCTTTATTAGCTAATGGTAATAAAACCTATTCATAGCATACAGAGGGGAATCCCACATCATTAGAGATCTATTAGTTGGGGTTAGATAGCCCATAGTCACATTCTGGATTTTGATCAGTTTTGGATATAGGTAGTAGACTCCATCTGTTGCAAAAGAAGCTTCTTTGATGAGAGATGAGAGCTACACTTGCCTGTGGGTATAAGAATACGTATTTTGAATATAGTTAGGAATTGTAAGTATTTAGAATATAGTTAAGATTGGTTTAGGAAAGTGGCTGTAGTAGATTCTTCTCTAGGGTGAACGATCTCTCCAGCCATGGGTAGTTGGCTAGGTTTACAGAACCAGGAGTGAATTCTCTCCTTAAGTCCAACTAGACAGCTTCTGGTTACCTCCAAGATGAAATGCCACCATTGCACCACCATGGGTACATTGCCAGTTTAATCATTGTTGTGGTTCATAGGCTTTCCTGCAGGGTAGGACTGCTGCTTGCTTTTCCCCTTGGCTGTGTGTATGCACGTGTGCATATATGTGTACATGCATGTGTGTGTGTATGTGTGTGTGTGTGTGTGTGTGTGTGTGTGTGTGTGTGGTGTGACCTTCCAGTGCTTTGAGAACTAGTCTTTGGGGAGGCGGTTTCCAGGTCAGTCCCAGCTCTATTCCTCCAGGTTTGTGTCTGAAGTGTGTGATGTCTTTAGCAATAGGATCTTACCTTCAAATTCTTGAAGATAACCAAGGGCAATGGAGTAACCCCTATTGTTTGGGGAGACTCTCATATTCTAGTTGTAATCCAAGTGAGAGAGCTGCAACAGAGCCTGGCAGGGAGAGTCCCTCTGAGCCAGTGTGCTGCCGGCCTGTGAGTCACCATTCAGCCAAGAACCAGTGAGGGGCTGGGGTGTACCCTTCTCTGAGAATTTAGCCACATTTCTGGATTTGAAGACTTTGAAGGGGGCCAGACTAAAGGACAGGTGCTACAACAATTGCACGTTTAGGTTTTGTGTTGTCACTTTGAAGAAATTTGTCATCTCAATAGACCACAAAATCACCCTCAGACATTTTAGATACTGGTGAGAGATGAAGAGGAGTGGCAGATGGTGACCTTGTGTTTGTTTTGTTGCATGGAACAGCCAGTCCAGACGGGAGCTACAGTTTTCTTTTGCTTTTCTAAAAGGAGAAAGAGCCCTGGGGAACCCATGGGGCCTGGGGAGCTACTTTGAATTTTCAGGGCTTGAGAGGGAAAAGGGAAAGGCAAAGAAAATATAATGAGAAACTCATATTCTATTTTTCTTTGAAAATGATTAAATACCCTTTGTGGTTGGGAGGATATTCCCAGGGCGGGGGCATTTCTTTGTCAAATTGCAAATTCCTTTCTATTTCATCAAACAGGCATAAAAATGCTAAAATTAACATTTGTTCTGTGCTTGGTCTCATTTCTTCAGGTTTCTCACCTCGCTCCTCAGAATGAGAGGATTTGCAGTGAGACTGTGACTCAGTTATTCTTCTGTTAACAGGCGGGTGTTAGGGCAGCCTGGGCTGGAAGACTGTTGTTTGCTTCGGGGTCACCTCTCACTTGGTTTGAGTATTTACTTGACTGCTGTAACTAGGGTGTGAGGAGAGCTCCTGACCAGCACCCCATATTTCATCGTCAAATGTCAACAAAACAAGGGAATGTTTTGGGAATTGCCATCTGCTTGCTTTTCCAGGTTGACCGAATAGTAAGATATCAGAATAGTAAGATGTAACTTTCTTGGTGGAGTGTTCTTCTTCCTAATGAGCAGAGTAATTGAGTAATCTGTGCACATGTGTGTGCATGTGTGTGTGCATGTGTGCGTGTTTGCTCTAGAGTTTACAATTTTAAATGTCTCTAGTTCCACTTTTAAACAGCATCATGCTAAGTTACCTGCACAATACTGTCTTCCCAGTTTTTCCTTCCTGTGATGTTACTGCCATGGCTACAGCTGACACGTGGGATGGTCACTGGTGCACTGTTTTCATCGTTTCCTGAGTGGTTATTTTAAAGATGAATCAAGGTTAGGAAGAGGTTGTTTGCCTTTGTTTCTCTGATTATGGCTTTTCCTTTCATGCTGCGAACACAGGTTTTCAAACTATTTCATGTTCCCTCTGTCTGAAGAATTGCTTTCCATAGTTTTTGAAGCACATATTTAAGGAAATCTTTAGTTTTCTCTTTTATCTTTGAAGGATAATTTTGCTGGTCTAGAATTCTAACTGGTAGTTTTTTTATTTTAAATATTTAAATGTTTCATTTCTCTCTTTTTAAATTTTTTTCAAATGTATTTTTAATTTTAAAGAACATATAGCGGTTATAATGTTTATGGTCTGCAGTGTGACCTTTTGGTGTATGTATACATGTATCAGATATGCTGGCATATGTGCCACCAAAGACACATATCATTTTGTTGTTGCTTAGAACATTCAAAATCTTTTGCACTAGCTATCAGGAAACATTCTGTTATTTGTTATCAATTGTAATCATCCTACTGTAGGTGTGGGAGTCGATTGTAGTCATCCTACTGTAGGTGTGGGAGTTGATTGTAGTCATCCTACTATAGGTGCAGGAGTCAATTGTAGTCATCTTACTGTAGGTGCGGGAGTCAATTGTAGTCGTCCTGCTGTAGGTGTGGTAGTTGATTGTAGTCATTCTACTGTAAATGTGGCAGTCGATTGTAGTCATTCTACTATAGGTGTGGGAGTTGATTGTAGTCTTCCTGCTGTAGGTGTGCAAGTCGATTGTATTTACCCTACTGTAGGTGTGGGAGCTGATTGTAGTCATCCTGCTGTAAGTGTGGGAGTCGGTTGTAGTTACCCTACTGTAGGTGTGGGAGCTGATTGTAGTCATCCTGCTGTAAGTGTGGGAATAGATTGTAGTCATCCTACTGTAGGTGTGGGAGCCGATTGTAGTCATCCTGCTGTAGGTGTAGGAGCTGATTGTAGCCATCCTGCTGTAGGTGTGGGAGTTGAGTGTAGTCATTCTACTGTAGGTGTAGGAGCCGATTGTAGCCATCCTGCTGTGGATGTGGGAGTCAATTGTAGTCATTCTACTGTAGGTGTGTGAGCCGATTGTAGCCATCCTGCTGTAGGTGTGGGAGTCGATTGTAGTCATTCTACTGTAGGTGTGTGAGCCGATTGTAGCCATCCTGCTGTAGGTGTGGGAGTCGATTGTAGTCATTCTACTGTAGGGGTGGGAGCCGATTGTAGCCATCCTGCTGTAGGTATGGGAGTCGATTGTAGTCATTCTACTGTAGGTGTGGGAGCCGATTGTAGCCATCCTGCTGTAGGTATGGGAGTCGATTGTAGTCATCCTACTGTA